>BOPN01005694.1:56409-68909 GCA_017312705.2 Penaeus japonicus | reverse complement strand
TATGTATGTTACACACACTCCCACACAATATAGAATTGCAATATCAATTCGCTGCACTCCATTTGGCCAGTAATCTTTCTCTTCCTCCATCAATCTAGATTACTTAGACCAAAACAATTAGTCTTCTTAATCCTCCATCTTGTATTCCATTTACCAAATCCACTTCAGAGATTTAATTTCCGCGCAATTTATCTCTTTGTGCGCGCACGGTTCTCTCATTAACTAGCCCGGCGTCACAGAAACTTGGGCCGAAAGGACGCCCAACTTTGATGTGCCTCTTTGAATGACGCGGGTGGCGTCTCCGCCCCGCAGGTTCGTCTTTAATGAGTTTTCCGTTCGGCCCTTCTTCATCCTCCGGCCGGCCACGCGCTCGGGAGGACCTCGGGAGGACCTCTGGCGCCCCCCGCCCCCCCCCCTGCCCCGCCCCTCCTCCTCCTCCTTCTCCATGCAAGATGCGCTTCATTGGTCACTTGCATGCATCAACGGAGCCTCGCATTGGCTGGTTATATGATGCATGAGGGGCTTTCACAAGCTCTTTTGGGCGGAAGGAAATGGGAAATTATTTAAGTCCGCAATTATCAGCTGTTTTGGGGGATTTGGAAACAACTCTTGTTAATGAGGGTCCCTGAGATGAAGTTTCGGCTGAATTTAAGATCGGGATGGAGTCTTGCATGAAATAGAGTTGGAAAATACAATTTCACGTCTTCTATAATACTATCACTACAGTAATACTATCACTTCTCAGTGACTTTCAGACGAGCGTGTATTTCTGAACTGAACAGAAATATAAAAAGCCTAACAAGGAAAACAAAATACCTGCATAATAAATAGAATCATACGTTTGCATATAGAAAAATAGGAAAAAAGTTAACACAGCTCCACTTCTCTCACCCACTCTGCCTGCTCATTCCCCTTCACCTAACTCCCCTCCTACTGACCTTAGCTAGCCTAACTTAACCTAACCGAATGTCATTGCGGTAGAAGCCGCCTCTCAGCATCCCCCCCCCCCCACCTGCACTTTCCCACATGGATGATCTTGCGGCCTCCGTCTCTGGCACATGAGCCGATGACTTGGCACTATAGTCTCTACGACTTAATACTTCTATCAAGAATCGTATTTATATATCATCTCGTACCTCATTATAAAAAAAAAAAATCCCAGGAGACATTACACCGTGCCCTAACGTATCAAGATAACCGATATCACAAAATACGCATAAAAGACAAAATACAACAACCCATAATAAACAACCAATTGGCGAGACACTTTCCCCGCAGACCGTTGACATCCGAGCGGACAGCTTATCCTTAACCTCACTCGACAACCACAATTACGATGAAGTTTAGGGGGTTATTTACATTCCGAGTTGATCCGCAGAAGTTTTAAGGGCATGGGAAAATGGGGAAAATGTTTGTCTTTGCACGGTAAACGAGTCATGTGGGACACATTTTGTTTGTTTCCGGACACTGGAAAACTCGCGTACTGGCTACTGGTATTAAAAGAAGCGTTCACATTTACACCATACGCGCGTAATATCCGTTTTCGCCACGTAAATAACTTTACTTTCTGAATAAACAAGAATCTTTCACGTACACCAAAGGAAACGTTATTCAGACACACCGTTTATCGATATAACGTGAAAAAAAAACAAAAAAACAACAACAACAACATGAGTTCAAAATAACGACATCTATAATATAGTTACCAAAAAATACAAAAAAATATACACACAATCAAACTGGGTAGCAAAAACATCACTCCAACTTTTTAACTTTTTAAGCAAAAACCGCCAGGCAGAGACTGCACAATCTGTTGCACGTTTCCACCCCTACGGCCAGAGGAGCGCCGCACCTGCAACACAACTGTACCGTATTCCTGCCGATGTGATAATGTCTTCGGATAGCGATTCACTCTTATTTAGGAGCCGACAAGAGCCTCCTTGGCTCATCTGGATCATGTTGAAGCAGATAACAGACTCCTAACAATTATCACGGAATTCAATCGGTTGTGGCATTGTCTTACATGCCTTGGTAACTTTGGTCATTAATGGACTTAGCAGAATGAAAATTACAATACATATCTACTGTACATGTCCATGTGATTACCGTTGATTGAGCTGCAGTACGTTACCATTGCTTAACATGTATTAGATAAAGGTGATATTTGGTTTACAGCTAAGCATTTAGTATATACATACATACACACATACATACATACATGTATGTATATATATATTCATATATTCATACATCTACACACATTTACACACACATATACATATAGACACACACACACACACACACACACACGCACACACACACGCACACACACACACTAGCCTCTCAAATCAGTGAAAACAAAATGCATGTCTATTTTGCAAAAGCGGACGCTCTCATTTGTAAACACCAGATGTTATCAACGTTGCTAAATAAATCCATTTATTATCGCCCCTCCCCCAAAAAAGAGAGAGAGAAAAAGAAAAATATAAATATATGTGTCTACATATATATTTATATATATATATATATATATATATATATATATATATATATATATATACATATATATACATATATATACATACATATATATATATATACACATATATATATATATATATACATATATATACATATATATACATATATATATATATATATATACATATATACATATATATACATATATATATATATATATATACACATATATATATATATATATATATATATATATATATATATATATATATATATATATATATATATCAAAGGGTAGGTGTGCCGCCAAAATATTGGTTGTTTCTTAGTGTGCCGTCATACTAAATAGTTTGAAAACCACTGCTCTACGGTAAACCCGTAAAAGAATTTCGCATTATTTGGAACAAGTAAGACATGGCGTGGGATAAATCACTTTTGTTATGTCTTCCATTCCTCTGCCCGCGAATATATTTATATCCAAGAACAAAAGTAATATAACAACAACAATAACAACGTTATGGTGCCAGCTGGAAAGGCGGTGCTACAAGGTTATCCAAGTTACAAACAAAGGTAGCCACCAGACTGCATCATGTTGTTCCCTCGCAAACAAACAAAAAAAAAACTTTACAAAATACAATATCATCTTTCGGTTTGCTACAGTAGAATTCAAAAGCGTCTAATTCCATTAACCGAGAGGATGTTTGCAACAGCTTGTAACCACTTAAGGCTATTGCAGGGCAAGTGTTATATCAACTTCAACGGACTCGCTGCGCCAGAGCCCCCCGCCCCACCCCCAACCACCCCTTTCTCGCCAACGTTCACCACGACCTCCTGGGGTCAAACAAGAGGTATAGCGTAATTATTTACATCTACCACCGGTCTTGGCTTGCGCCGTTCAATCTCTAAGGCGTGTTGCTCGGCAGAGGAATCAAGTCCTGTTCCTTTTGATAACTACATGTCGCTGCCATGGTATATGCCATGACTACGATACGATACCCGTGTCTCGTTGCTATTAGAAGCAACACCTACATTGCAAGACCCATGCTCAAGAGAAGGTGTGTGTTCGGCTCCATCATTGATCATTGCTGTATGGTAAGCGGAACACACTATAATTCTCTACACTCCGCCATGAACGTACATACACTGATCTGAACATCCGAAAAAGACTTACATCGCAGTTCTCTCCCGCGTGATGCTACAAAACATCAAAGGCGCACATGTAAAATGGCATTACTACGGAGATGTGATGCCCTTAGACGATAAGAGGTGCCATTAGGGTAGCAGCCTCTGCCAACTGGGAGTCTGTGTAAACAAACCTCTAATATGTACTTTCTGGCAGTGATACTAATGTTTGCGGAGTGCTAATGAAAGAAACCTGGCAGAGACCGAGTCGGAAAGAAAAGGTACTACGAGAAAAAAGGTGAGTTTTGATTACTATCTCTTCATAAAGAAAACAAGGTATCTAAGGCCGGGAAACCAACTCATACACTTTGAAGGTAAACCTTACAGCTATACAGCTTACCATGTAGCGCTGTAAATGTCAACTTCATATGAGATTTAAAAAAAGCTAACTGATCTGAAATCGATAGCGCTTACATAAAATACAGATGGCACGCTGATGTATCCTGTCACTCTTTATGGTAAAGTAAATCATCCACGCTCAGACAAGATACTACTGATGAAACGATCAAAATAGTGGTCTAATTTGATGCACCAAGGCGGGACAATAGCAATTCCAAAGTCACGACTACCTTTCTATAGAGAAATACAGATAACCAAATCAATTAACACACAGTACATACCATATATAGATATATACAAATATAAATACATCACTTCGCACAAAGCCGTGGGGGAGAGATCTGCCAGCCTATACAAATATGAAATAATCACTAGCATATGAGATCAGTTCCAGATGTAGAGATAATTCCAACGACGTGTTGTTGCAACAGACGAGCTGGTGGGGTGTAAGTAAGCAGCGTTTGCACATGTCACATCTGCAACAACCGACTGTCCCCTTCCTTCCGAGCCGCACACAACACATCAATCTTTCCGATGCTGTGTCTTCACCTCCCTTCCAAACGCGACACGAAGTGGCACAACGATCAATCTGGCCGACTCAGCCCTGCGCCACAGGAGAGGCAATTACTGCCTTGCATGTCCAGGTTGCAGCCATGCAGAAAAATGTATCTCGGACATGAAGAGGTCCGCAAAACTGCACCCTTTAGTCGAGGGGAGGCAAACACTACCACGGTTACTAACGCAGGGAGAGGGAGGAGGAAAAGAAGAAGGAAGGAGGAGGAAGGAAGGAAGTAGGGAAGGAAGGAAGAAAGGAAGGAAGGCAATAGGGAAGGAGGAAGGAAGGCAGTAGGGAAGGAGGAAGAAAGGATGAAAGAGGGGGGTGGAAGGGGAGAAAGGTAAAGGCTCGGGCAAAGGGGATGGCTGATTCCGGTGTAGAGCAGCCGACGCACTCCAGAGCAACAGCAAGACTTTCGGGGAGGCGAGAGAGCCCTTCTCGGGTGCGGACCGGGCCATGACAAGTGGGCAGAAAAACCACACATTGAAGAAGCTGGGCCTGCGGCAGGCTCAAATAAAGAGGATGAGTGTGTCTCCCTTACGGCAGAGCGAAGACTCTAAACTCGTGGGAAGGGAGAGCAAGGGAGCCTCAGAACAAGGGCGGAGGAAAGACCGAGGGGGAGAGATGGGGGGGAGGGAGGAGGAGGAGGAGGAGGGTAACCCGAAGCGTGGGTGTCTTGTTGCTTTCCCCGCCACGCTCCCTACCCACCGCCCCCCAACCCCCGCCGCGCTCACTCGCCCACTTGTACCACCCTATGCCTACAGACACTGCATTACAGGAATGCATTAGTCACTAAGCAATAGTTCCTTTAATGGCATTAACCTTGCTTGGGCATTAAAGGTTGAAAAGGCATACAACTGTGTTGATTCAAAGATTGGTTTAAGTGCCGGACTGGGCGCATTAGGGGGAGGTCGCCCATGGTGTTGTGGCCACCACGGTCAATACAGAACAACTCGCAACGCTGCAATACTAAGTCCTGCAGTATGTCCCTGCCTACCAACCACGCACATGCATCTCTTCCATCGCCATCACACACACTCACGCCCTTACTTCTCTTCTCTATTGTCCTACTTTTCCGTCTTTCCACTTGGCATTATACAAGTGCAAAGTCCATCGTCGCTGTGACATACGAGACGACATAAGCATTGAGGTACCCACGTTCTTAAGGGACATGTCACAGGAACTGGTGGACATGAGGGTGACGGATGACACCCCTGTTGTCATAGAGGTGACCTGCTCCTCCTCACCCTTTCACGCCTTCCTCGCCTCAGGTCAAACCCCTTTCTGGCCTTTCCTCCGAGCCACAACCAACCACAATCCCACCTCTATTCTCCCTCCCCTTTCCTTCCCTCCCCCTCCCCACCTCACCCCGTTCTTCCTTCCTCTACAGGTTACATTCCTCACTACACGGACGCCCCCCCCCCTCCCCAACCCTCCCCTTCTTGCCTTCTATTGTGCGTCTTCCTAGCACCCTCTCCCCCTCAGCGGTCCACCGCCAGTCAGTCTGTGGCAGCAGAGTTCAGCAAATATGACTTACAAGTGCCTCTTGCACGTGATCAAAGTAATATTAGAACATCTGCCTTGTCCTGCTCAAGAAAATATAACTGCTCTAGATAAGACTTCCTATTCGCTCTATATACTAATCAAAGAGGGAAGGTGAAGCGTTGGATTAACAGTCTTTAACTATTTGATTACATGTTCCTGGGAAATACATACAAACAACATATTCCGCAAGAGTGATAAGATAAACCCTTCACTTCGTCCACAAAACACTTTAATCGCGCTCTTACTCCCAGATCATCGCTTCACGTTAGAATTTCTACCTCAACATACGAAACAACGCGAACCCTCGCATCATGCACTGGAGGCACTTAGGATAACTGAGCAAGGGATCGCCGAGAAGTCGCAGGAGACAAAAGCCAGAGAGAGAACGCACGCTTTCTGGCAACTCTGCGCGGCGAAGTCATCACCGTGCAGGTAAACACCGGAAGTGCCGCCAGTAGCGTCGCCGCCGGTAATCTTCGCACGGATAACACCTGCGCAAACTGCCCGCTATCACCGCTCTCGAGTCGGTAGCGACGGCTTGTTTACACTCAATGATACCCGGATAACGCACTTGAAGAGCCCGAACCCCAATGCTCTCGCTGCTTAAGGGAATAAACAAATAAACAACAAAAAAACTATCCAGTCCAGGCAGACCTTGACGGTGGTGTAACTGGAGATATTACGCACATGTAATTACAGGCTGTTACAGCGAGTACTGGCCCGCCGCAGATAATTTGTTTCTTTACCCGACACGTGCGGCCGAGCGCTTGCGTGTCGCCGCGCCGAGGGGGAAGCGGGAGAGGATGTTCCTATGGTGAAGTAGCTCATGTGCGTACATCCGAATTGCATTAATCACCTCCCAACGCGTCACGGTAGTGTATGGTGAGTGTCCTGGTGCCTCTGGGGGGCGGATCGGGTGACTGTAATTTGTCGCTGTAACTCTACGTGGCCGCAACTGCGTGTCACCCCATGGCAGAGGCACACACGGCTTGCTTTACTATTTATCACCAGGCAACCTGAGCTCCTCGCATCCACCCTCCGTACAATACCTCGCGTGGCGCACTGAAAAGGGTTCACACATCCTTTGCCACTCTATCTTCAATCCTCGCCTCTACAGCCATCGGAACCTGATGCCACAAATCATGCACATCACACAGTCTCACTCACCACAGATCCAAATCCTGCAATCGAGGGAACTCCCGACACAGGAGACATTACACAGGACGGGTGAAAATAAGCATAAACGCCACATGTTTAGAATAGGGTGCGGGCGGTGTGACGGGGAAGGTAGGGAGAGGGGGGGGGAGAGGGTGCGAATAGGAGGGGAGAGGGAGGAAAGAGTGTAAAGGGTGAAGTAAATTGAGGTGGGCGGAGATGGAGCGTGGGGAACTGAATATTTATCATGGATGGGAGAGGAAGATGTCCTTCACGGTGGGGGTGGCGGGGGTGAAGGTGTCAGGGCTGTCAAGCGGCGGGTAACGGGAACCAGTGACCTTTTTCGGTTTATATTAACACTTGAGAAAGTTTAAGAATCGAAACAAGAGCCGAGAAGAATAGTGCAGTTTTTCACTCTGTCTTACAGAGAAACAATTTCACCAAATGAAATGTGTGTACATATTATACCATCTGCAACTGATCAAAAACAGCGAATACTCTCAGCCAACATTGCAGCAGGTAACATCAAAGTTTTCCCTCCTAATCCCAGGATAAGGAATACAGGCGCGCGCACAGGCTTGGCTCAGTGCAGGCGGCGACGGAGGCTCGTAAATTCCCTTCTCGCTGACGCGCACAAATCTCGAAGTGAGGGAGCGGGTCAACTGGCGAAGGGGAAACGGCTATAAAAACCTCGACAATACATCGCGGCGGGACACTCATGAACAGGGTTTACCTACAAAAACGGGCCAAAAGTCGTAAAACAGCGCGCAGAGCCGGAAACACGAGGGGGACCGACTGTCTGTAGGCCGATGGATGGCGTGTCCTCCCCGACGCCGCCTCAATACACGAGCCCATCCGACGCCAAGGGGACACAAAGGACCGCAGACCAGACTTTGCGCACTACGAGTTCAGACGTTAGGGGAATACGTGGGACCAGAGACCAGATTGCAACCAGAGGACCGGAAGGGACGAGACGCCCTCAAGGATACAGAACTGAAACCCAGACAGTAAGCTGCGAGACCAAACGTCAAGGAGACGCAAAGGACAAGAAACCAGGCAGCTTCAACCTACGAGTCCAGACGCCTTGGAGAGACGACGGACCAGAGAACAAACGACAAAACCAGGATAAACCAGACGCCACGAGGATACAAAGGACCAGAGACCAGACAACAACTAAAAGACCAGACGCTAAGAGGATACAAAGGACCAGAGACCAGACAACAACTAAAAGACCAGACGCTAAGAGGATACAAAGGACCAGAGACCAGACAACAACTAAAAGACAAGACGCCAAAGGGACATAGAGGACCAGAGACCAACTCCATAAAATCCCAACGTCTTGTAACGTTGCAAAAGACAAGTGACACGCCTACTGGGAAGAGAAAACAATACTGGGGTGGCGTGTCGAGTACGAACTACTACATCTCCACAATCGCAATAAGAAAGATCAATTACGTGCAAGACCAATTGCTAACTCTAAAGCTTGGTTGCACCGATAACGAAGAGTTAAAGTTGAAAATCGTCGCGTGAGGAAAGAAAGGCGAAACGTTTCTGCGGTATTTTTGGCAAAGTCAACCGCCGGTAATATCAGCATGCAATATCCAAATGCACTATGAAATTATGTTCAGCTCGATGTCAAACAAGTACGAATACTTGTTGGAAAACGTTTGGGTTCGTTTCTAGGGTATTCTTTGCAAGTGGCAATATATATTTTATTATGTTATATCATATTATATTTATATATATGCATATGAATATATATATATATATATATATATATATATATATATATATATATATATATATATACATATATATATATATATATATATATATATATATATATATATATACACACACACACACACACACACACACACACACACACACACACACACACACACACACACACACACATATATATATATTATATAAATATATAAAAATGTGTACATAAATATATATATATATATCTTTTTTTTTTTTTTTGGGGGGGGATGAGCTATTTATGGATTCATGACCGACAAACGCACTGATAACACAGGATATTTAAAAGAAATTACCATCCTCCGTTGATTCATATTCTGTATCCGTTAGCCTGCAAGACGTCATTGTCCGGATGCCAGATGTTAGACGGGGTTTTGAGAGTACAAAGAGGGTATATGGCTCACGTGTGTTCCTAAAAGGGGTAGCGTACCCTTCAGTGCTTTAACCCTTAAAAATACTTGCTATGGTACTCAGGTCCTTCTTCATATACTCGCAAAAAAACGCCCATTAACTCTGCAACAAATAACCTAACATAAACATGACTCTACTAAGCCACTGGCAACAACTTTGGAGAGTCGACAGTTCATATCCTAAGGAGCATCACTCGCAGTCTGCCGCGCCTACGCAGCGTCATCATTCGTGGGAACATATCACCGCCCACACTCATCATTAACGGCCACCTAACGTCATCACCCACGCCCACAACATGCCACGCCCCCAACCCCACCACTAATCATCCTAACTATTTCGTAAATAAAAGGGACCAATCTCATAACCACCATACTGACGTTCTTGTTAAAAGAAACAAACAAAAAACAACAAATATGCAAAAACAAAGTTACAATACACAAGACAATAATAATAATAATCCTTTGAACACACAAAAAAATGAACATAATCGCGTTCACTTAACAACTCAAAGGTCATTGCCTCTGAAAATACTGCTCATAATGCCAAAATTTGTAAAGTCACTTTTCTTGTGTGTAACTGGTTCAATGAACATCCCATTGTGTGAGTTTTTGACGCGTTTATGACACGTTTTTTCTCTCTCAGTACATCCTGCTTGTGGCTACATTTTTTCTCTAAATTTTGAGGACTTACACGTTTATAAAGACTATCTGGGGCTTGCACTTGCACTGCGAATGCATGTTAATTGCGAGTTTGAGTCCATTCATGAAGATGGCGATGATGTGATTACTGCTTTTGTTGTTATCAACAAGAATGTTGATAACATAAATATAGTTAATAATAAGCAATACGTTAAAAAATAAATAATGATAATGGTAATGAAAATGAAAATGATAATAATAACAACAACATTAATGATGATAGTAAAAAAAATAACAATAGCAATAACATTAATGGCCATAATATCATTATTCTTACAATAATAAACATAAGAATTGAAAACAAAACCTTCTGTATCTAACTGCAACCCCCAATTCCCAAGCAGACCATTACATCCTGGTGCAACCCTCCCCCACCCCCCACCTCCTCCACCTCCTCCTCCTCCCAGCTGGCTGCCCCAGACGCCCCGCCTACACGAGGTATGCTCTAAAACTACAAGCCTCTTCAGGACCAGGGCCCCTGTGTTCAACTTCCCACCGACAAAAGCTCGATCCTCAAAAATACAAAACATAGATTTAATAATCATTGATTCCCAGAGGAGTCCCTACAATCGCGACCATAGAAACATGACCCAGTGTGTATTGATCCTACTTTGACGCCGCTCCGTCGCCAGATGACTCGGCTCACGACTCTCCTCTTGCCCCCTGGCCCCTGGCCCTTACCTCCCTCCCCCTCGCCCATCCATCCACCCGACCCAACTCTTCCAATCCCAGTCGCCAGGCCCAATCCTTCACTCCCGCTTTGTCCTTCTCTTTCACTGCTACAGATCACTGCTCAATCCCGTCTATCGCCCCTCAGCCCGTGCCAAATGCACTCCTCCTTTTTTTCTTGCACCGACATCAGCCACCCTTCTCTCGCCGCACAATCGCCATCCTCCTGCCAACGATTCCCTCTGCTATACTTCGTAGAACTCCCGATGCCATCGCCATTATTCTTTCATGCATACACAAAGCCATTCCACGTGCCCATTGTGAATACGTCCCCACTCCCACTCCCCCTTCCCCCTACCCTCAACCCTACCCTCATAGATATCCCCATACAAAGCTTCTCTCAGCCGCAACCCTTAAACCCATACATATACCCCTCTCTCACCACCCACCCCTGAACATCTGCAGGTTCTGACACCATCCGAGTTCCGAGTTTTCGTTCCTCGTCGTCAAGCTCTTCCTCAATGGTACACCGGTGACGTCCCTGATCCACAGTACTACAATGGTATACTCCAATACACCATAATTATGATCATTACTGCGTCCTTGCCCCGCTAGCTGTTCGAGACCACGCCCGTCGGAGTATCTAAATACAGCATTTCACTTTTCTTTCGCTTTTCTTCCGTGTCGACTGGGACTTTCATGTCATGACATACGAGGAAGCGCGAGTCACTTCCGAAACGAGCGTTGCCGAGATATGTGCATCATGTATATGTTTTCTCCCTCAATCCTACTTTATTTTAATCGGTCTTTCCACGGGTCCCCTTACAGCCCCGTGGCGAGAAGATAAGGTGATTATATACAGTCGCTGGGCAAGGTGCTTTGTGAACTACGCCTTGCATTGCGTAAGGCTATATTTACACGTCTCCTTACGTTTCTCCGTGCTGGTTGGGACACGCATGCCCACTTCCTTCGCTGAATCTTGACTCATCATGCCCGTAACTTCTCTCCGGGCTAGCTCCTGACTCATCGCACTGTACCCATCACCACCCGTACTGGCCACTGACTCAGCGTCCATGCCCCCCGGTTAACGCTTCTTTTCTCGTCTTCGCCTCTCCCCGACGTCGATCCCTGCATTGTTACCGTCGACGTGAATCCCTATTTATTCTCATCGCTTGTACTCATCTTGAATCCACCTCCGTCGCCCCCTTTCCTTTGGCCAACAGCATATGGAGACCAACCGCCTTACCCCAGATACTACTTACCCGCATAATAGTCATCTCACCCTTTGGTCCATTATGTCCTCAAAAATGCCCGTCACTTCCACTTTCATGAGTCACCGCCCCATGACACCCCCTGTTCGCCTTAAGGGATATTAGCCTCTTCGGTACATTTAGCAAAGACCAAAGAAAAACTGCAACCATCACCTGATATCGAGGAGGAGACTCATAAATTGTGGTTTGGGGCGAGGGTGCCACTCTACCTAATGACCCACCACTTGCCACGCCCCTCGCCTATCGACACCATCGCCAGGGTAACTAACTAACCAAGACTCAAGATCTGGCCTCATCGTTAGGGTACGCCAGGAAGAGGCATTTAACACCGTGGCACGGACCTGGAATCTACGGTGCCGTGCCTCGAGAGAGAGAGAGGGAAGTCGGTACTGGCGTCACCACACCTGGTGCCATGCAACGTTTACG
>BOPN01005694.1:15000-26700 GCA_017312705.2 Penaeus japonicus | reverse complement strand
CTCTCTCTCTCTCTCTCTCTCTCTCTCTCTCTCTCTCTCTCTCTCTCTCTCTCTCTCTCTCTCTCTCTCTCTCTCTCTCTCTCTCTCTCTTTCTTTCTCATCCTGCTTCATTCCACCATCCCCTCTCTCTCTCTCTTTATCTCTTTCCCTCCTACCCTACGTCAATCCCTTGTGGTAGAGGCATCAGGTAACATGTTCCTGGCTCCTATTGATGTACTTCGTGTTGATAAACAATCAATTTTCCCTTCTCTATTTCTTCCTCTTCCCCTTTTGTTGTGACCTTTCCCCATGGCCTCCCTCGCTCCATGACCTCCCTCGCCCCATGACCTCCCTCGCCCCATGACCTACCTCGCCCCTTGACCTCCCTCTCCCCATGACCTACCTCTCCCCATAACCTCCCTCGCCCCATGACCTACCTCTCCCCATGACCTACCTCGCTCCATGACCTCCCTCGCCCCATGACCTCCCTCGCCCCATGACCTTCCTCGCCCCATGACCTCCCTCGCCCCATGACCTACCTCGCCCCATGACCTCCCTCGCCCCATGACCTACCTCGCCCCATGACCTACCTCGCCCCATGACCTACCTCTCCCCATGACCTCCCTCGCCCCATGACCTCCCTCGCCCCACACACACCTGCAAAGCCATCTGCGTCCAGCCTTACAGTAATTAAATTATCTGTCGCTGGCACCAACTAGACGTTAGGCCTCTCTCGATTCCGGAGAATGAGATTGGCGACGGGAAAATTGGCTTTACTGCTTCACGAAAATAAGATCTCGTTATTTTTGAAAGAATATATTTGTCCTGCTTTTTTATTTAGATTGTTAGTCTCGCAATATTAGTTTGGCATTATTAGTATATATGGTGTCTTTATATACCGTAAGCTTTATAAATATTTGAAAAGTATATATATAAAAGTATATATATAAAAGTTTATATATATTCAAAGTATGTCCGTATATACCGTAAGCTTTATGAATACTCAACAAACCTTTCTTTTTCCCCATAGCCTAACACGTAAAGGGTACCTATATCATATATACATTTGAAGAGCGCTTAATTAATTCGTGTTTTCCATTATGAAATGTGATCACGATATGATATGGATATACAGTTACATTAATAAGTTCTCCTTTATTGAGACAATGATGCAATAGAATGGCTGGTGGTGATTAGCATTACTGTATTCCAAATAATCATCCTTACCAACCTGTAAATTATCAAATGATTCGCACAACCAACCTGCCAGCCTGCCATCACTCGTCACCAGCCTGTCCAATGGATCTTCACCTCGATAGAAAAAATGAACAAAGTAATTTAATCTAGTCGTTGTTGGTACATTCAAGTCGAGACTATTCCTAGGTAGCCAGACGAGGGGTCTCCTCCACAGGCTCCGTCAACATCAATAAGCTGATTTATTCTTCATCAGCTTCTACACAACGGTAGTATATACTGTAACCTTTCCATTTCCTTCCCTCCTCTTTCTGTCTCTCTCTCTCGGAAATATTTTTCCTCTCTCTATATATATCTATCTATCTCTCTTTCTCTCTCTCTCTCTCTCTCTCTCTCTCTCTCTCTCTCTCTCTCTCTCTCTCTCTCTCTCTCTCTGTCTATCTATCTCTCTCTCTCTCTCTCTCTCTCTCTCTCTCTCTCTCTCTCTCTCTCTCTCTCTCTCTCTCTCTCTCTCTCTCTCTTTCTCTCTCTCTCTCTCTCTATCTATCTATCTATCTATCTATCTCCTCAATCCCTCCCTCCCTCGAACCATATCTATATCTACTTCTCTCCTCTTCTCGCTCCCTGCTTCCCTCCTTCTCTCTCTCTCTCTCTCTCTCTCTCTCTCTCTCTCTCTCTCTCTCTCTCTCTCTCTCTCTCTCTCTCTCTCTCTCTCTCTCTCTCTCTCTCTCTCTCTCTCTCTCTCTCTCTCTCTCTCTCTCTCTCTTTATCTCTCTCTCTCTTTCTCTCTCTCCTTTTCTGTGCTCCTCCCTCCCTACCTCCTTTCCTTTCTTTCCCCCTCTCCCCCTCCCTATCTCCCTCCCTCTATCTCCCCCTCCCGCCTTCCTTATCTCCGTCCCTCCTGTCTCCTCTCTCTCTCTCTCTCTCTCTCCCTCTCTCCCTCTCTCTCTCTCTCTCTCTCTCTCTCTCTCTCTCTCTCTCTCCCTCCCCCTCTCTCTCCCTCCCTCCTTCCCTTCCTCTTTTCCCTCTTTCCTCCCTCCCTCCTTCTTCCTCCCTCACTCCCTCCCTCTTTCGCCCCCTCCCTCCCTCCCTCCCTCCTTCTCCGCCCTCCCTCTCTCCCTCCTTCCCTCTCCTCCTCCCTCCCTCCCCTTCCCTCCCTTCATCCCAACCCACTTACCCTGTAACGTATATTTAGATGTCTGACATGTATCAAACGTGAATCAGAATATCTTGGCAAACACAGCAACTGAACATGAACAGCGCTACGATACATCTAAATTGATACACATTTCAAGAAGAAAGTTTCATCAAGAGAGCGAAATATGGCCGGGTGGAGGTTGCAACTTGCAAAGTGCTAAACGCTATTGTTTATTTTTTATTCATTTGTTTATATCTTTATGTATTTACTAATCCATTTATCTATTTATCCATTTATTTTTCTCTCTATCTATTTCCTTGTCGATTCATCTAGATATTAATTAATTAATTCACATATCCATTTATCTATTCATCTATTTATTCATTTTTATTTTATATGATAGGCTAGTTGAGTAACGCCAAGAGTAAAGGGCAAGAGGTGGTGATGTTCCAGTATTTTTTTTATTCAAATGTAGAATAGTTATGAATGAGAATAAACAGTTTTGACAATGCGAGAGATGTAACTGACGTGTTTCGATGTTGCCTCTTTATTAGAATTTCATGAAGTTATATTCAATTCTGATTCAAATGTAACGTTTCTTGTGTTGTGGAATTATTCAGTCTCATTCATACCTATTGTACGTGGTAATGTTTAGAAGACAAAAAAACAAATATATTGGGAATCAGTAAGTAGGGTTGATCTTATGATCAGAAGAGTAGCGCTTGGATTGGCAGAGTGAATCTTAAATGTAGCAGGATAGTGTCTGAAACAGCAGGGGAATTTTGAAGTCAGCAGAGTAGTGCTTGGATTGGTCCAGAGTGAATCTTAAATGTAGCAGGATAGTGTCTGAAACAGCAGGGGAATTTTGAAGTCAGCAGGTTATTGCTTGGAAACAGCAGAACATATCCTAAAGGCAGCAGAATAGTGTTTGAAACAGCAGGGATATTTTGAAGGCAGCAGGTTATTGCTTGGAAACGGCAGAGCAAATCCTAAAGGCAGCAGAATAGTGTTTGAAACAGCAGGGATATTTTGAAGGCAGCAGGTTATTGCTTGGAAACAGCAGAGCAAATCCTAAAGGCAGCAGAATAGTGTTTGAAACAGCAGGGATATTTTGAAGGCAGCAGGTTATTGCTTGGAAACAGCAGAGCAAATCCTAAAGGCGGCAGAATAGTGTCTGAAACAGCAGGGGAATTTTGAAGGCAGCAGGTTATTGCTTGGAAACGGCAGAGCAAATCCTAAAGGCGGCAGAATAGTGTTTGAAACAGCAGGGATATTTTGAAGTCAGCAGGGAAGTGCTTGGAATAGCAGAATGTATCTTAAAGGCAGCAGGATAGTGTTTGAAACAGGAGGGGAATTTTGAAGTCAACAGGATAGTGTTTGAAATGACAGGAGACTTCTGAAGTAAGTAGGATAGTGTTTGGAACAGCAGGAAAATTTTGAAGTTAACTGATTGGTACTTGGAACGGCAGAGTAAAATCCTGAAGATATCAGGGTGGTGTTTGGAACAGCAGCGTAAACCATAAAGACAGTAAACGGAGACTTATGACTTTAGACTAAAGACTGAGTGCCACTCCGAAAGAGGAAGGGGCCAAGCAACATGGAGAGCAGAGTCAAGGCTTGGCAGGGCTTGGCAGGGACGGGGCATTTAGGGGCAAGGACCGGCTCGGGCACTCTGGTCCATGCCATTTCCTCGCCCGCGGATCGCCGTTCGCCAACCTCCTCCGTCGGGGCAAGACCGTGCCATCCCCCCGAGCCTCGCGTGGGTCACGTCGGCGCAGCTGAAGGGCATGATAATGAGCCTTACGGATGGCAAGGTTTGATAACAGCTTGCTGCGACCTCGCTTAATTATGACTTTGTGAGACGAATTAGTTTAAATTGAGCGCGTCTCAAGAAGGAAGTGGCCAGCCTCTCCTTTCTCCATCTCGCCTCTTTTCTCTCGTCGCCTCCTTTCTCTTCTCGCCTAATTTCTCTTCCTTTCTTTGGTGTTTGCCATTCCCGCGGTTTCTCTCGGGCTGTTCCTCGTATGTGTTTCTTCTTCTTTCTCTCTTCTGTTCACCCACCTCACTAATTACTTCACTCTTTTTCTATTTCGCTCTTTCTCTCTCTCTCTCTCTCTCTCTCTCTCTCTCTCTCTCTCTCTCTCTCTCTCTTTGTTTACATCGTTCTACATATGTTTCTTCGTTCCCGCCTCTTGTAGCTTTATTTTTTATTTCCTCGTTGTTCGTAATATTTTTTTTTTCCACATTTCTCTTGATATTCTTTCTATCTCTTTTACCTGACCTTATCTCTCGACCTCTTCTTCTGACCTTTCATCTCTGCTCACACCTTTTCTTTCGTTTTTTTTTCCTTTTCTTTCATTTTTTATCAACCTCGTCTCCCGACTTCTCCTGACCTCATCTCTTATAGATTAAATCTCTCTCTTTTTTTCTTCTTCCCCTCTCGTTTAGCCCTTCTGAATCAAAACGAATGGATGATATCAGAAAGAAAATTGCGTCATCGCTTGTGCAAATGACCAGCCGTTGATCATGGTTGATTTTTCGAACATTCCATCTCTATTTTGGTGAGTGACTTTCAACGTCGTTTTTTTTAAGGTATTATGTTCCTGAATTATATGGATGTTTGCGTGATTTCGCTTTCGTATTCGATCTTTCGCGTGGTTCTATCTAAGTGTAAAATAGACGTGCGGTATTGTTTGATTTATATATGTCACGTCTTTCTGGGAAAAAAATTACATGGTTCCACTCTCTCTCTCTCCTCTTTTTTCTCTCTCTTTCTCTTTCTCTTTCTTTCTCTCTCTCTCTCTCTCTCTCTCTCTCTCTCTCTCTCTCTCTCTCTCTCTCTCTCTCTCTCTCTCTCTCTCTCTCTCTCTCTCTCTCTTTCTCTCTCTCCCCATCTCTCTCTCTCTCTTTCTCTCTCACTTTCTCCCCCCTTCTTCCCCTCTTTCTCTCACCCAACTTACAATAGCAAATAATTCAAAGTGTTTGTCTATTTGTTTCCCGTTTCCCTCTATATTTTGTTTCAACTTCAGTTTTTAATCCGCGCACATCCACATTTGTGACAATTCCAACATGTATATATGACAGGCTGATTTGCATATAACTCATATTTTTAAGGCTCAATTTATTTTGCAGCCAAGGTTGAGTAAGAGAGAGATATAGAGATAAAGATATAGAGATAGGGAGATAGATTAAGATTTCTATCTATTAAGATAGATAGAAAGAGAAAGAGGGAGAGAGAGAGAGAGAGAGAGAGAGAGAGAGAGAGAGAGAGAGAGAGAGAGAGAGAGAGAGAGAGAGAGAGAGAGAGAGAAAGAGAAAGATAGTGAGAGAGAGAGAATCATGTAACCGAAGCTTCTAGAATTTGAGGAAAACAAAAACAAAAATAAAACATTTATGACACCTAATATGTTGACATGTACTGTAACTGAGGACTGACCTTGAGAAGAGTAGCAAGAAGAGGACAAAAAACGGGATATAATTGTGAAGAAGGAAGAGGATGAGGATAAGGGTAAAGATGAGGAAGGAAGAGAATGAGGATAAGGGAGAGGATGAGGATAAGGGTGAAGATGAGGATATAGGTGTGGGTGAGGGTGAGGATGAGGGTGAGGATGAGGATAAGGGTAAATATGAGGAAGGAAGAGGATGAGGATAAGGGTGAGAATGAGGATTAAGATGTGGGTGAGGGTGAGGAAGAGGATGTGGATAAGGATGAGGTTAGGGATGAGGATATGGATGTGGGTGAGGATGAGGATGAAGATAAGGGTAAGAATGAGGATTAGGATGTGGGTGAGGATGAGGTTTAGCATGTGGGTAAGGGTGAGGATAAGAATTAGGATGTGGGTGAAGATGAGGATAAGTGTGAGGATGAGGATAAGGGTGAGAATGAGTATGTGGATGAGGATGAGGTAAAAGATGAAGATGAGGATAAAAGTGAGGATGAGGATAAAGATAAGGATAAAAGTGAAGATGAAAAGTTATATAAATATAGTTATTATATCTGATATATCAACATATATATATATATATATATATATATATATATATATACATATATATATATATATATATATATATATATATATATATATATATATATATCTGTACATATATATATATATATATATATATATATATATAAAAAAAATATATATATATATATATATAAATATAGTTATTATATCTGATATATCAACATGCACTGTAACGCATATGACTGACCTCGAGAAGAATAAATAGAAAGGAAGAGGGCGAGGATCAGGATCAGGATAAGGATGAGAATGAGGATAAGGATAATGAGGAAGATTAGATGAGAGTGAGGATGAGAATGACGGTGAGGATGAGGAGGATGGAAGTATGAGGAAGGGGAAGATATAACGAAAAAAATGAGGAGCGTTTGGTTAACGAGCGAAAATCGAGAGGCTAGACATGAGTTAGGGGGGAAGAAAGGGAGAGAGGGAGAGGGTAAAGGGAGAGAGGGGGAGGGTAAAGGGAGAGAGGGAGAGGGGAGAGGGAAAAGGGGGAAAGGGAGAGAAGGAGAGAGGGAGACATGAGAGAGAGAGGGAGAGGGTAGAAAGAGGGAGAGGGAGAGGGCAAAAAAGGGGAGAGGGAGAGGGTAAAAAGAGAGAGAGGGAGAGAGGAGAGAGAGAGAGAGAGAGGAGAGAGGGAGAGGTTAGAAAGGTAGAGAGGGAGAGGTTAGAAAGGGAGAGAGGGAGAGAGGAGAGAGGAAAAGGGTAGAAAGGGAGAGAGGAAGATGGGAGAGAGGAGGAGAAGAGTGGGGAGAGAGGGAGAGGGTAGAAAGGGTGAGAGGGAGAGGGTAGAAAGGGTGAGAGGGAGAGGGTAGAAAGGGAGAGAGGGAGAGGTTAGAAAGGGAGGGAGGAAGCGAGGAGAGAGAGAGGGAGGAAGCGAGGAGAGAGGGAACGAGGGAGAGGAGAGAGAGGAAGAGATGGAGTGGGGAGAGAGGAGAGGGTAGAAAGGGAGGGAAGGAAAGGGAGAGAGGGAGATGGGAAGGAGGAAGAGGGGAGATAGGGAGAGAGGAGAGAAGGAAAGTGGAGAGAAGGATAGTGACAGTGAGGGGAGAGAGGGAGATAAAGAGACGGGAGAGAGGGAGAGGGAGAGGGGAGAGAGGAAGAGGGTAGAAAAGGAGAGAGGTTTAGGGGAAAGGGAGACGGGAGAGATGGAGAGGAAAGATATGGACAGAGAAAAGAAGAGAGAGAGAGAGAGAGAGAGAGAGAGAGAGAGAGAGAGAGAGAGAGAGAGAGAGAGAGAGAGAGAGAGAGAGAGAGAGAGAGAGAGAGAGAGAGAGAGAGTGGTGAGAGGCGGGGGTGTGAGGGCCGGGAGCACCACGAGGCAACACGGGAAGGGCGTGGTCCCACTCAGCAGGAACCCTCCAACGCCATCAAGAACAGCGTATCACAGAGCCACGTTGTCGTTTACAAAATTCCTTCGGTTCGGTTCGAGTCGAAAAAAAGACGGAAAAAAGTCCTTTAAAAGTATCCACTTCCAATGAATAACGGAATTATACCAGATTATACCACTTCCAGTTGTTATTCTTGTTTGAAACAGGAGACATTTGCGTGCATTGCGTAAATATTTGTGGTGTGAATGCATCCATAATTGGGTTGATGAAAACGTCTGTTTTTCTGAGACAGAAAGAATGAGTAGATATCAAATGAACAACCCGATGAACTTAAAATGATAATGGATGGATGAAAAATGAATAATAAAAGCTAATTGATAACTACATAAAGACATGGTAATTAATTTGTCGATCGGATGATAATTGACAAAGAAATGATAACTAAATTACTGGAATCACCCATGATTAAAGATACTGATATATTCAATAGTTTGTAACTGATGACGAAAACAAATGGATTGATGGATTGAATAATTTAAAAAAAAATCAAAATGGGGTGGTTTATATTGATAGAAGGATGAACAAAATGAACAAGCTTTTGACTCTACATTTACTCTTTTTGATGATAGAAATTGAACATATGATTGAACACAGGGATAAATCCAGAATAAATCCGCCTTGATTGAATATCTAAAGATGAACAGAAGGTTAAACAAATGAAGGAATAAAAGAAAATACTACCATGACTTATAGAATGATAATAGAAGATTGATCATGTTACTAAATAAACACAAAGACTGCAAAAACGAATTTCTAAATAAACAAAAAGGCGCAAAAGCCATCGAGAAGACAAGAACATATACACAAGCGAACAGAAAATGCAAAGAAAAAAAGATCAGCTCAAGTCCGCCAGTCATCTCAGATTTTCTAGCGGGAAAAAAGTCTCTCTCTCTCTCTCTCTCTCTCTCTCTCTCTCTCTCTCCTTTTCTCTCTCTCTCTCTCTCTCTCTCTCTCTCTCTCTCTCTCTCTCTCTCTCTCTCTCTCTCTCTCTCTCTCTCTCTCTCTCTCTCTCTCTCTCTCTCTCTCTCTCTCTCTCTCTCTTTCCCTCTCTCTTTCCCTCTCTCTCTCTCTCTCTCTCTCTCTCTCTCTCTCTCTCTCTCTCTCTCTCTCTCTCTCTCTCTCTCTCTCTCTCTCTCTCTCTCTCTCTCTCTCTCTCTCTCTCTCTCTCTCTCTCTCTCTCTCTCTCTCTCTCTCTCTCTCTCTCTCTCTCTCTCTCTCTCTCTCTCTCTCTCTCTCTCTCTCTCTCTCTTTCCCTCTCTCTTTCCCTCTCTCTCTCTCTCTCTCTCTCTCTCTCTCTCTCTCTCTCTCTCTCTCTCTCTCTCTCTCTCTCTCTCTCTCTCTCTCTCTCTCTCTCTCTCTCTCTCTCTCTCTCTCTCTCTCTCTCTCTCTCTCTCTCTCTCTCTCTCTCTCCGTTGTTTATAAGATCAACTCTCCCGATTTGTTTGTCGCTCTCCCTCCTCCATCATCTCAGAGATATATAAAAATTTTTCCGGGAATGTTGAAAGCAAAACATTCTCGTGTTTTCGGGAGTGATCTAAATGTCTGGGAACGCGGTCGTTTCTCAAAGCAGCCAGAAAAGCCTTTGGCCTGAAATTCTCGACAAATACTTACTTTGTGTCTGTGTGAGTTTCTGGGGTTTTGGGTTTGTTTCTCTTTGGTAAGCGTTGTGTGTACCTATAGGTGAGGGGTGATGGGGATAGGGGATGGGGTGAGGGGTAGGGGGATGGGAATCACCTTGCTAGAAGATATCAAAGCCGTAGAATCCTCCAGAATACTTACAAAAAAAAGAAAAAGAAAAAAAAAAAAAACATCTGTCAGATAACAAACATCTCTTATGCAATTCTCAATCCTAACACTCGCTGCCATGTGTTGTATGTATCATGAATTATGTTCTGTGACGGACCTGGGACTTGTTTAAATCGCTATGCAGATGTGCTTATGTGCGTGAAGTTAAATCTAAAAGATGCAAAAACAAATACGAATGCACATATAGATACTGATCCACAGTCGAAAAGGACAAAAAGTTTTAAGTCATAGATATGAGGGTATGGTATATAAATTATTTATGTTCAACGCATGTAAACGAACATGACACTCATGTTTTTTTCCTTATCATACGCGTCTCAGACACAATTCATTCGTTTCTCATAATTTCTTCCACTTTAAGTAAAAACATTCGCTGATAATGAGAATAGCAATTCCGGAACATAATTCGCTCTCATTGCCAAGTCCAAACCTATTCTATATTTCTCGCCGAGTTGTTTTGCAATAAGGATGCCAACCACGGCAACATCATGCAACCATAAAGAGCTGTTGTGTTGATGCGCTGGGATGACTAGGCCTTCGGGAACAACGGTGTGTCCCGCTGACACACTATTTCTATCTTCTTACTCTTCCTCACTCGATTCATACGGTTGTGTATACGTGCAAACCCACATAAACACACATTTACTGTATACATATACATACATACATATATACATATATCTATATACATATGTGTATATATATGTGTGTCACAGGTCCGTTTACTCCGTGGAGAGAGAGGATCAGTGCAGCCAGGTCAATCAGAAAAAGCACCAGAACAGAACATGCGGTTTATTACAGGATAAACAGACATAACAGAAACACAACATTACAAATGAGTACAGGCATAGAAAACATTACCAAGGCAGGAGAAAGGTGAGGAAAACGAGGTCACATGGTGGAGAGGAGACGGCTGGTACACGGAAACAGGAGCGTAGGATCAACTGGGTCAACTAACAAAATTTTCCAAAATCGGGCTTTTTGTAGCTGGCCTTCGTGCCAGCTACAAGCATCCCCGTTCCTCATTACCGGACCTCGACCAATCGCGAGTGACCTGAGCTGCGAGGTGTCGCTACCATGCACCGACGTCGGGGCAGGACATCGGGCGAAGCTTGCCCCTGCACACCGACCAATCAGGTCGCATGTTACCACTGACCTACCTCGCGAGTCGGGTCCTCGTGTACCTGCCTGGTTACACTGACGCACCTGCACCCACACACACAGCGTAATAACCATTGCAAAGCAACACAAGAACAACATAAAAGGACAACATTCATATTTATATGTACAATTACATCAAAACAATCGTAGCTAATCTCGCAGTTGTGACATAACCCCCCGGTTTCTTCAAAATAATCTTCCTTGAAAAGAAGATTATTTTGACAAGAGAACACAACTGCGAGATGTACACAAGCCTAAGCTAAACTGCGCTTCCAACAAGAGCGCACATCCCGACCCCGGAACCCCGATGACGGTGGTGACGTTGCTCCTGGTCCTGCCCTTCCGTCATCCGCGCTGCTCCGACGGTAACGGTCTCGTCTACGGCTCATCACGATGCGCTGGGCACTCGTCCTTGGCAGCTGCGCTGGAAAAACTTCCTCTGGGAATGACTCCTTCTCTGCCAGCAGCTCCTCAGGTGACCTGCTCCCAACTGGTGGGTCCTCCGAAGTGCATCTCATCCTCGACGGTTCTCTGGGACTACATTTCACATCTATTGCTTCCTCGAGGGGACGTCCAATTCCTGGCAAACTGTCGGCCAGGTCATCATTTTCCCCCGATGTCCTTGCCATTGTTGGCGGCTCCTCCGGTGCACACGTCTCTGGGGGCGACTCCTCCGGTGCACACGTCTCTGGGGGCGGCTCCTCCGGTGCACACGTCTCTGGGGGCGGCTCCTCCGGTGCACACGTCTCTGGGGGCGGCTCCTCCGGTGCACACGTCTCTGGGGGCGGCTCCTCCGGTGCACACGTCTCTGGCAGCGGCTCCTCCGGTGCACACGTCTCTGGGGGCGGCTCCTCCGGTGCACACGTCTCTGGGGGCGGCTCCTCCGGTGCACACGTCTCTGGGGGCGGCTCCTCCGGTGCACACGTCTCTGGGGGCGGCTCCTCCGGTGCACACGTCTCTGGGGACGGCTCCTCCGGTGCACACGTCTCTGGGGACGGCTCCTCCG
>BOPN01005694.1:0-2500 GCA_017312705.2 Penaeus japonicus | reverse complement strand
CACAATAAGACCTCACAAAAAACACAATAGAACCTCACAAACACACAGTAGGATCTTACAAAAACACACAATAGAACCTCACAGCACAATAGAACCTCACAAGCACACAGTGAGTCTTCAAAACTGCCACAGCTAGAGCCTCACAAAAACACAATAGAACCTCACAAACACACAAATGGGATCACAAAAACACACAATAGAACCTCACAAAAAACACAATAGAACCTCACAAACACACAGTAGGATCTTACAAAAACACACAATAGAACCTCACAAAAAACACAATAGAACCTCACAAACACACAGTAGGATCTTACAAACACCAAATAGAGCTGCAAAAAAACACAATAGAACCTCACCAAACACACAGTGGATCTTACAAAAACACACAATAGACCTCCACACAAACACACAGTAGGATCTTACAAAAACACACAATGGAACACTCACAAAAGCAATAGAAGACCTCACAAACACACAGTAGGATCTTACAAAAACACACAATAGAACCTGCAAAAACACAATAGACCTCACAAATGCCACACTGACAGGATCTTACAAAAACTACTATTAGAACCTCACAAAAAACACAATAGAACCTCACAAACACACAGTAGGATCTTACAAAAACACACAATAGAACCTCACAAAAAACACAATAGAACCTCACAAACACACAGTAGGAACTTACAAAAACACACAATAGAACCTCACAAAAAACACAATAGGAGCCTCACAGCCACAGTAGGATCATGCAAAGCACTGTGTCGACCTCACAAAACACAATAGAACCTCACAAACACACAGTAGGATCTTACAAAAACACACAATAGAACCTCACAAAAAACACAATAGAACCTCACAAACACACAGTAGGATCTTACAAAAACACACAATGAACCTCTAAAACACAATAGAACCTCCACAAACACACAGTGGATCTTACAAAACACACAATAGAACCTCACAAAAAACACAATAGAACCTCACAAACACACAGCGGGATCTTACAAAAAAACACACAATAGAACCTCACAAAAAACACAATAGAACCTCACAAACACACAGTAGGATCTTACAAAAACACACAATAGAACCTCACAAAAAACACAATAGAACCTCACAAACACACAGTACAATCTTACAAAAACACACAATAGAACCTCACAAAAACAAACACAACAGAACCTCACAAAAAACACACAATAAAACCTCACAAACACACAGTAGAACCTCACAAAAAACACAATAGAACCTCACAAAAACACACAAAAGAACCTCACAAAAACACAATGAAGACCTCACAAAACACACACAACAAGAACCTGTAAGAACATAACTACCATTCAAACGCATTCACCAAATGCCACCAAAACCCATAGTCGATTTTTCACAGCATTTTATTATCCATTTCACCGATTTACTACACTGATGTACTGTGTTTTATCATGTCCAGGGATGCTGCTGTTTGATCATTTTTTTCAGCCTTTTGTGCCTGCTGCAGCTAAAATGAAACCGAATGAAGCTGCTGTGTATCAAGCTTAATAAGACTTTGGATACATCAATGAAATGCGACGTAACGAGTATTTTATTATTCATGTTTCTGTCCCTGGTTTAGGCTGATACACATGAGATACATGTAGGTTTATGTGGATATGTTTATATATTTTTGCTCACAGGGAGAGAACACGACTCTGTTATTATATGCATACATATATACACACAATCACACAGACAGACAAACACAAATGCATGTATGAATATGGATATATATATAAACCACCACACATACATGCTGAATGTGTGGCGGAGGTGTATTTGTGTGTGTGTATACATTATATATATATATATATATATATATATATATATATATATATATATATATATATATATATATATATATATATACATATATATATATACATATATATATATATATATATATATATATATATATATATATATATATATGTATATATATATATATATTTATATGCATATATATACATACATATATACATACATACACACACACACGCATATATATATATATATATAAATATATATATATATATATATATATATATATATATATATATATATAATTAATAACACTGCCACTAAAAGAAAGGAAAAACTTGCGACGTTTCGAACTTTTTCATGAAAGTTCCTCTTCAGGCGAAAGCAATCCAAAAAAATGATTGCTTTCGCTGGAAACTCATGAAAAATTTGGCCAATCCATGATTCCTTTTTTCATTGGCGGCAGTGTTAATGTTCTGTTATGTGCACGTTACTGTGTTTTTGTGATTCATATATATATATAACAACATATATATATATATATATATATATATATATATATAATGTTCCATTCCTCTCTTCCTCCCTTCCTCCCAGATGTAAGAACCAACATCACTCGTGTGCAGTGTTTCAGGAAACACTCGTCTCCAGGCGCTTTACTTGTTCCTAGTCCGTATATCTTAACTGCCCATTCTCATAT
>BOPN01005693.1:57500-67500 GCA_017312705.2 Penaeus japonicus | reverse complement strand
AAATTATAGAAGCAGAACTGATGCAATATAGCAAGGTTTGAAATACATATAAAATAACGATTTAACAAATACAGTAATTTTCACAGATTCTCACTCTGCAATGAAGAGCATAAAAGTCATAAACCAAAAACTACAAACAAATCATATATGATATACATCAGATATTATACACATTAAACGAAGAACAAAATTTAAACACAAAAATACAGTGGACACCAACACACAAAAACATAAAAGGTAATGAAGCCAAGAAAGTTTACCAACTAATTAATCCCACAACCATATCCCAAGACATAAACATCATTATAAAAAAAAAAAAAGGAATAACAACTATACCAAGCCTTATCCTTAAAAAACTATTTCCTCAAAAATACGGTAAATTTGGATAAAGACGCAACCAACCCTCTAGGCACGACAATATTTTTCTGGAGTTTTCGTTGCACCTTGTACAGTTTGGTACTCGTTTCCACCGGAAACTTTTCGCGGATGAAAAGGGTTTTATGGTGTTACGTCATAAATAAAAGTAAGTCATGCCGAAAGGTTTGTTTTTTCACTACAGGTGGTTGCGTCTTTAATACCAAAAATACAGCCCCCAACCATGGCCTAGAGCTATAAATGGAAAGTTGGATGTATGTCGGTCAAGAATCATAACTAAACATACAAGAGGAAATCAACATTTATATGACTAAAAATGGGAACTGGTCCTGCATGCAGATGGTGTTACCAAGAAAATGTAGATGTAGAGTACTTACACTCCAATGTCCAAGATTTAATTCACACAGAGTGGAACTGCTTGATGCATTTAAAAAGATAAAGATAAATTATCCTAACATCTCTATTAATTACAGGAGCTCATCAACCACCAGCTGAGAAGTACTACATTCTAAGGCGTATGAAGATATTTTTACAGAGATCAAAACTGATATACAATATATAAGTCACAAGAAGATCCCAAGAAAATTTGATCCAGGGGATATAGACATCAAAAGTCTAAAACCCTATAAAAGAAGGAAGAAGAACGTAAGTATTTTATTCCCATTAGATAGACACTGGACTGTCAGTAATTTAATTTATTTCATGAGTAATGTCAGTAAGCTCAAAGTAGACATTAGAGTACTATTTATTCTAGGACTAACCCATACTTTACATATCATTTTAGTTAGAATTATTTATTTTGGATATTGTTCTGAATTATAAAGTAAGCAAAATGGCACTTACCAATATGAAAGGTAATCGGTACAAGTAATTTACTTTAAGTTGTGCTTCACTAGTGCTAATAGATTTAGTATTCTTGGAATGCATTTGGTAAATGTTGTCCAGATGTAATAGATTGTCTCCTCAGAAACTGCAGCATTGGTAGTGTTGGTATTTAGAGTAGAGCAATGTCAAGCAATCATTGTAGCCTTCGTGCATGTTGACACACTAGCTAGTAAAGAAGATATTTGGTACATAAATATGATGATAACATTTTTAGTGATGAACGCTAAATATGTGTTATATTGTTTCAATTGATGATGGTTTATTTGGAAACAGAGCCAGCTCTGGGGGGGAAATGAGTCCAAGTGCATCAAGTGTTTCTGACGACGGAGTAATCCAAAATGCATGAATTACACCTCTTACGTTGTGGAAACCATTCAGTCTCATTTATACCCTTTTGTAAAAGAGTTAATACAGTAGAAATCATGAGATATAGAAGAAAGTCTTGACCAGAGAAGCAGATGTATGAAATATCAAGGATTTTTTTTTTTAGATAGATATAATACTGGTAAATAGATGAATTACTAAAAGAAAAATGTAATCAGCAAATAAATAAATAATTTTGAAAGATTTTAAAGTTCATACTCCAGCTTTGTGTATTCTATTGCTTAAGACTATACAAGGTCCTTACAAAATAATTAACTTACAGAACAAATGCTTACTACAAATGATATGTAGAACTAATACTACTTTTACAGAATTGATGTCTATTACCTAATGATGTAACTATATCTAATACTATTACATAACTGATATCTGATAGTTCATAATATAACTTTGCCCATTAACTATTCCTAATAACTTTACAGAACTGTCATATACTTATTGTTATAACTATACCACCACCACTTTTACAAAACTGATATTCACTTCATGATATTTTGATTATACCCACAAACTAGTTTCATTACTGAACTTATGTCTTTACAGGAGAAGCTGAATTGAAAAGTCTTAGGATCACCATGTTTTCTGCATCTTCAAGTAGCCTGAGCAAAGTTCAGTAAGTATTATATTGATGGTAGGGTTGATATTACACTGAAGAAGTTTTTTTTTCTTTACACACACTCACTCACTCACTCACTCACTCACTCACTCACTCACTCACACACACACACACACACACACACACACACACACACACACATATACATATATATTTGGATTTTCACCAGTTTGCTAGAATAGTGGATTTTCAGAACCAGTGAAACCTTGGGGGGGGGGGGGAGTCTTGAATGATGATTATATTGTTATGTGTTGTTGTTTTAGGGTGCCTGTTTAATTGTTCATTTTCGGGAATCCAAGATAATTTATTAGCATCAACCACTTTAATTCACCTATGGTAGATGTACAATGTCACGGGTGCACTATCTAATGACCACCAGATTTAAAGTAAGTTATTGGCTGAACTGTAGTAGTTCAAGTAAAGGTGACTGTTAAAGTAGAAATGACATGAGTTGAATTTCTTTTGATGTAGATGGGGAGATGGCAAAAACTTGTGTAGTTTTGATGAGTTTCTTTTGATATATGTTATAGAGAAGACCTGTGAGCCCATCTCTGCTAAGAGGAGGATGTATTTTATATAGTGATGGATATAAATAGTTTGAGAGGTAAGCAGCAGTTGCAGAAATGTTTTTCATTTTTACAAGGGATATATTACTGCAGCAAGTACACTCTCGTATGCATTATGCTAGATCAATGGAATTCATGAGGCACTGCAGACATGAATGATTCTAAGGAATTATTGATGTACTGCATGTTCTTAGATTATATTCAAATAACTGTCCTGAACCATTGAAGTTGCCAGAACAGTGAGTGCCAGCATATTGAAGCCAGGATTTTTATGCAGTATACAGATATATATATATATATATATATATATATATATATATATATATATATATATATATATATATATATATATATATATATATATATATATATATATATAAATAAAAGCTAACTGAAGATTTTTAAGAAAAGGAAGTGTACATTAGTATTGATATGCTGCAATTGATTTGCAAATTGAAAGCTGAGTATATGGTATGATCAATTTTACTTTGTTTATTCTAGATATGTAGTAAGAGTGGTAACAAATGATATTAAAAATATTTCTTAGTGTTCCATACTTTGTATACTGTTTTATAATATGGATATTTATATTTCACACCAGCACAAATCAGACAAAGTTCATACAAGAAAGAATAGCTGGAGTAGAAAAGCACTTCGGCCAGATCTGCACTTCCCTTGGGGCCTATACAAGGAAAACAGCACGGTAAGTTTTGTCAACTGGGTTTTAATATGTCTTTGGAAATCATAACTTAATTTGCTCACCTATTCTTCTCACAATATATTACTTAGTTATTCTGTTAACCCATTCTCGCCGGTTGACATCCTACCACATGGTCTTAAAATACCCCCGGACCCGGGTGACATCCTGAGATGTTGTGCTTTTTCTCGCCAAGTTCTGGGTGGGGCAGTTGTGACGAGCTGTAATGTCAGCAATAGATCACTAGATTGTTCTTAAATATAATTTTTTTTTCATAATTTCTTAGACTGTTACTTTAGTTTAGATTTTTTGATCTTATACAATGAGATATTACGTGCGTTTTGCTAAAAAAAAAAAAAAAAAAAAAAAAAAAAATAGTATAAAACCTGTTTTTGCTTCCACTTTCCATTGGGATATTCACATAGAAGTGAAGAATATAGGGATAGTCCAATAAAATAACACTAGAAAAACATTGCTGTAACATGTTTTTTGACTAGAATAACACCTTTGAACATGGCAATATTTTTACATGCCTTTACATTGTAGACGCATTCATGAAAACCATGAGAATAGGATGGGTGAAAAATGCTCCAAGAGGTTCAATGCATTTGTTTTCTTCCCAGCGTAAGCGGGACTAGGTAGAAATATGTCCTGTCGTGAATGGGTCAAATTAATTGATAGTGAATGGGAATGCACTTTGCACTGTGAACTTGGGATTATTTCTGTTTTGGCTCATTACTTTATTGGAGATGCTCTATTTTATTCCTTATTTCTTGCCTTCAACTATGGTTTGCCTTAACAGTGTGATAATGAGGAACCATAGGCCTCCCTATCTCTAAATAGATTCATCCTTTTTCACTACTTAGAGACCCTGGTAGAGTATTTATTATTTGCTTGAGAAAATTTAGCAGCTGTATATCACCTATAAACTTATTTTAGGATACTACTTTGGCTGAAAGTTAGAGCAAAGTTTACTTTATGTCAGAACTATGTAATGCTGGAAAATACTTCTTAAAAAAAGAAAACTTTCAGTCAAACTCTCATTTCCTTAACATTAGGACAGATCACCCATATCTATTATTTCCTACTGAGAACTTCATTTCCAAAATATAAAAGAATCCAGTCTAAGGAAATTAATGTGTAGTTCTTACAATGTCATGTCCATCCATATATTAGAAAAAATCTTTCATAAAATAACTCTCTCTATTATATTGGAATTTGCATAAATATTCCTTGGATGAAATTAATCACCACTTTGCCACCAGCTTAAGAGACAAAGGAGATGAAGTGTCAGCAGCCCTTCTACACTATGGAGAGGTGGAAAATCTGAACAAAAGCCTGCGATCCTCTCTTTGTGAAACTGCGGACACCTTAGCTGCTGTTCAAGATTTCAGGCAAGTATTGGATCACTAGAGTAATGCTGAGAAAGAAAGTTAGAATGACTTCAGTAAGAAAAAGTGATATCACAATGTTATGTTAAGTCTAATACATTTTTTAGTAAAATATATGGCTGTTATAGTGAAAAGCTGTATGATAATTTGGCACTAAGTTCTAAATATTATAGAGCTTGAGTATTTTACCCTCATGATGATACAATATTTCAGAAATGTTGAAGTCGAGAGATTGGAATCAAGGGTCGTAGGAGAGCTCGCTCTGTATGAAGGCGTGTGTAAGTCAGCCCGAGAAGAGCTGAAGAGGAGCTTTAACACCCGCCAACAGGAAATGAATCACAGAAGGAACCTGGAGAGAGCTAAGAGCAGACACCCACAGAATAGACAGCAGATTGTATGTATCTCTTTCTCTCTCACTTTTTTTCTATATCTCTTTCTCTCTTTTTCTCTATCTCTCTTTTTCTTTTTCCTCTCTTTTTCTTTTTCCTCTCTTTTCTCTCTCACTCTTTCTCTCTCTCTCTCACTCTTTCTCTCTCTCTCTCTCTCTCTCTCTCTCTCTCTCTCTCTCTCTCTCTCTCTCTCTCTCTCTCAGCACCAAATTGATGTTTGTTGTGGGATCATCTGGGTCTTTCTTATCATCTTTGTGTGAGTGATAAATAATCTAAATCTTGCTTTAATTGTTCCAAACCCAAGGCAATCGCAGAAACCAAGCTCCAGAAGGCCACCGTCGAGGCCAAACGAGCGTGCGAGAACATTGAGGAGCAGATGGACCAGTTCGAGCAGAGAAAAGTGACGGATTTGAAGAGAATCCTGAAGGAGTTTATCCAAGTATGGAAGCGTTCATTTTAAATTGTGTAATGTGTAATAACATCGATCATGGGGATAAGTCTGGTACCTTTGTTTACATCACAATGAATGAAAAATACTGTTATTGACTGAATGGATAAATCTTGGACTATTTTTTCTGGTATCTAAAAAATTTTTGATTAGATATTAAAATTTATCTGTATAATTTTTAATGTAAGACTTCAAAATGCATTTACTGTCCAGGGTTGTTACTTTATGACATTTGTTTATATATTTTGCAATGTCTAGAAGTAAGTGTAATGAATGTAGAAATATTCTTTCCCAATTTCATTATTTTACTCATAAAAAGATTCAGATTTTATCAGTTTATTTTTGTATATTGCTATATGCAAGATAATGATACAGTATTTTGCACATTTTTATATATCATTTTAACTGTGATGATGGTGAAGGGTTTTGCCTTATAGGTGTTTTTTTTATTATTATTATTATTATTATTATTATTATTATTATTATTATTAACAATAAAATTTCTTTTACAGACAGAACTAGCGTTCCATGCTAAAGCCGTGGAACTTTACACAAAGGCCTATAACCAAATCTCCAACATTGAGGAAGAGGAAGATCTTGAGGTAATGAAATCCACACAAGGATTTGTAGAGATACAGTTCCTTCATGATTCTACATAGTGTTTAAAGCCATTCAATAGGAAATTTGTTGAATGTTGTGAATTTTGCAAATCATTTATAAAGACAGATAGAATATAGACCTTTCTCACTTAAGAGGTAGAAGTCTCTTAACTCATTGCACACAGGGGGTAGATTTGCATGCCCAATCTCCAGGATGGGTTTTATTTCAGAGTGAGGCAACTTCACCCAACATACCTTGACTTTTCTCAATCTCTTTTAGTCCCTCATTGTAAAGATAGAGCCATTTTTATGTTTTATTTTTGTGTGTTTTATTGTATTTAGAGACTTATATCTGTCATATCACAGGCTCTATCAATGCTGTAGTTGACTAAAATTGTAGTTTAGGGTCCACTTCAGCTTATTATTTTCTTTATACTCAGTGTGTGCTGTTTAATGACAGGACAAAAAGTAACTTTTTCATATTTATGTACTGTCATGAACAAATACGAAATATATAACCATCCACATGAAGAGGTAGGGAAGAGGAAAGAAATGCTTATGACTGTGAGTGCCACAATAAAAGGCATCCCTACTGGTATAGGGGCACATTGTAGACTCTGAGCATGGTTTCCTCTTCTCATTCTGCCTGTACATCCTTCATCTGTAGTACTTTAGAGCAAGAGGTCAGCAACTTGCTATGTGCCATCGCCCTATAAAGATAGTCCTTGCTAGAGGCCATGGATGGGTGCCATACAAGGCTCTCTCTCCTTCTGGTGCTAGAAGAAAGTGGCACATCTGTGTGTGTGTGGTTTTGGATGTTAGGTGAAACTTATTATAGTAATTATAACTGCAATTGTTATCATCATACCTCAGAGCTCCTGCATCCTGTATGTCATGACATCTGTAGCCAGTAGGTTACTGTGTAAACTACTAAAACATGTTTATTAGTAATTTCTAATGAAACATTAACCCTCTCTGGATGGGTGGTACACTTCGGTACCGCGCATTCAAGGCCCATTCGCTGGTTGACGTCATACAACGTCGTTTATTTAACTGATTTAGGGCTATGCGTTCGAGAGCCCTGGCATTGTAACATGCAAGGCTGGAATGCCCCCGTCGTGACTGGGTTAATTGTAGTTTCATCCAGTCAGTCAGTTTAACCCCATGTTGTGACGAATTGATCATACTGGTGTCATATCTACTTGTTAAGTTTTATTGCAGCCTGTGTGCATCATATACTTCATATTTAATTTTTAAAAACTACATTTTTTCCTAGTTGAAAGTTAAAAAAAGGACACAGTATCTGGACTAAAAGATTTAGGAATGATGTAAGGCTATTTTATCAAAATTTTCCCAACAGAGTACAGTCCCCATGAGGATTTTGGCTTTATCTTTATGCTACAAATGGCAAAGTATAAATAAAAGGATGCAGATTTTGATAATGTTCATATTAGTTACAAAGGAAAAAAAAATGTGAAGATGAACAGATAATATTAACAGAAAAATTTCATATCTGCTTAGATTGCTTGAAAAACAAACATTTAATTTTTTATTCTTTTTAGGAAAAGACATCAAAATGTGTACAAAAGAAAATAATAATTATTGCATTTTTCCACAGCTTTTCATATTTTAAAAGTAAAACTAGTGTGTATATAAGGAAAGTATACATAAAAATCACCTTTATGGAGTGAGCAAAATCTTTTTTTTTTTTGGTGTGTGTGTGTGTGTGTGTGTGTGTGTGTGTGTGTGTGTGTGTGTGTGTGTGTGTGTGTGTTTCAGAGTATAAAAGAGTGTGTCTTTTTGGAAAGATTTTTGAAAAGCATGGATAATCTTAGATAAGATATATTATTCATAAGTTTGCAACCAATTTTCTTCTCTAAGAAATCTTCATATATTTACGCCTTGGTGTACCTTGAGAAACAACTACAAAAACTGGGAAAAGATTACTTTTTTTAAAATGTGCATCAAAAGACAGCACCAATGCACACGTATCCAGAAAATATAAATATCAACCCTTTAGAAATTCAACTTTTTCCACATTATCCAATGGCCAACAGTAGAGGAAAGTTTAAGGAACTAAGAAAACACTCAGAGTGTGTATGGGTATGATAGCTTACTAACCATATATGTATATATTAGATGGCTTACTAACACTTTTTCTCTGTCTCCTAACAACAGGCATTCCGTAATGCAAGAGATGTCTTTGATGCGGTAAATCTTTGTATTTAGCATTGCATGTTTATGAAGTATTGGTTTATACAAATATTTTTTGTACCTCTTTTGAGGTTAAGGAATTGCACAATTTGCCTTATTAAGCTGCACAGTTTTTTCTTGTTGTGGGTGTGGCTGCGTGTGTTTGTTAGCGAATGAGTTAATTAATTAATGTGTGTGAGTGTGTGCGTGTGCGTGTGTGTGTGTGTGTGTGTGTGCGTACTTTTGTATTTGTGTGTGTGTTTGTTTGTTTGTGTGTAAATTGACTAATTGATTAATGAGTGAGTGCGTGTATGTGTGTGGGGGGGGGCTTGGTTGGCTTTTTTGTAGATGCATAGAGTTTGTAAAAGTCTAACTGGAAAAAAAAGGTAACATGGTTTCAGTTCTCCATCTGATGACCATTACAGTGCGATAGTCATCAGACACAAATGAAGTAGTTGGTAGTTTAGTATGGTTGATCTTTGTCTCTCACCTCTGCTCTCCTTGCACCTCACTTTTCTCTCCTCTCTTGATCATTCTTCATCTATTATTTCACTGACTCTTCCCCTTTCTGTCAAAAGCAAAGTTCAAATCTAGTGAAGATCCATGAAGATCAAGCATGCTGCATTTATTGTTATCTTCCCAGTATATGAGTTCATATCACCAGAGAAGTGCTTCAGGAATGAAGATATTGAAAACCACCTCCCAACATTTTTATTAGAATATCTCATGGAAATTAAATGTCAAAATCATTGCCATTTTTCCCTTGTCCAATTCACCATACTCAAGATGGGGATATGACTTAATCACAGAATCATTATAAATCTATTCCAAAATGTTTGTTGGATCTATGCATGAGGCTCTCTTCTCCTCTATTCCATCTCCTCGCATCTCAATCCCCTTTATTCGCTTCCTCTCATCTCCTCTTCTATACTCCTCTCCTTTCTTTCCCTTTCCTTTTGCTTCTCTTCTGTCCATTCCTCTCTTCCTCACTCTCACCTATCTGTCTCTCCTCTACCCTATTGTCCTCTCCTCACTCTCATCTCTTCATTACACTCTCCTATCCCTTTCTATTTTACTCCTTCCCTCTTTACTGTTCTTCTCTCCTCTCTCCTCTCCCCTGTTCTCCTCTCCACTTTCTTATTCATTTTTCCTGTTGCCAATCTTCCTCTATTCCTGTCTTCTCTCCAATAATCTCTCTCCTATCTTCCTCCTCTCTCCTCTTCTCTCTCCACCTTTCTCTCCATTTATATCCTCATCTCTCTCCTGTCGTCATCTTCTCTCTTCTCTCTCCTATCCTCCTCTCTTCTCTCCTCTCCTCCTATCTGCTTTTCCTCACTCTCTCCTATTTTCATCTCTCTTCTATCTTTATCTTCTCTGGCCTCTCCCACTGTCCTCTCCTTTCTTTTAATCTGTTTACCTTTGCTTTTTTACTTTTCCACTGTCCTTCACTCCAGCTG
>BOPN01005693.1:42500-47500 GCA_017312705.2 Penaeus japonicus | reverse complement strand
AACCATCTGCATACAGAATGAATACACTAAAAAATAATGATTATTATTATTATCATTATTTTCAATACATAGCCTCATGGATGAGCCTGAGTGGTTAATAGAGAGCTCTTGATTTGACAACAGAGCATGACTGGTGGCATGAAGATGGAGCTGAAGTCCCCTTAGAGAATGTAAGTACACTAGGAATGAATTCAGTCATAATTATGTGTGTGTGTGTGCGTGTGTGTGTGTGTGTGTGTGTGTGTGTGTGTGTGTATATATATATGTATGTATGTATATGTGTTTGTGTGTGTGTATATATATATATATATATATATATATATATATATATATATATATATATATATATGAAAGGAAAAAGATAGAGAGAAATATAGGTAGGGAGATAAATATAGATGTATAGATCTTAAAGATTGGATATTGATAATAGTGCTTGCTATTGCACACATATAGACATTTGAACATGTCTAGAAAAAGGGTCATTTCTGAAGTTTAGATCAACTCTATGTAATTAACCAGTTCTGGCTTTAAGATTTAAGGAAGTTTCTTTACTTCCAGTGTGATATCCCAATTCTCATTACTTAATGGAACTATTTTAGTTGTTACAGATTGAGCCCATACTACTTGGAAAAGTTTTTTTTTTTTTTTTTTTAAGTGGTCATATCAAAATATTGACAAAAAAAATTCTTTTTCATGTGGTTTCTCCAACAATTGATCAATTTAGGGTTGCTATGAAAAAAATATTTTATATAAAAAAGGATTACTTACTGTTGTTTTTCTTACTGTGATAATAATTTTTCTTTCTTTTGCAGCCATTGTTCTATTAAGTGAGTGAGTGACTTCAACAGACGTCATGAACGACTTGGAGAGGAAAGTGGAAGATAATATTAAAGACTTTAGTGAGAAGGATTTCAGGGAAATAAAAGAAGAAGTCATTGATGATATAGATCAAGAAAATAGTGTCTGTATCAAAACTGAATATGAATGTCCAGTGTCTGACGAAGTCAAAAGTCATTATTCAGAAGAAAGTATAGAGGATTCTGATGAATTTAATGCAATCTATATAAAAACTGAAGATGATTGTCCATTGTCTGGAGAAGAAAAACATCTTGGAGAGGGAGCAGTTGACAGTGACTCAGAAGAAACTCTTGAGGATTTAGATGAAGAAAATGCTATCTATATAAAGATTGAAGATGAAGTTAATATAGATCATGCAGGTCCAGTGTCTGAAAAATTCAAAAAATATGGTGAGGAATCAGTTGAAAATGAATCAGATATTTTGATGTGTGAAGATGTTGATCCATTATTGGCATCTGTGCCACATGTGGCTGAGGATTGTGGGGACACATACTCATCAGAGGGGGATCAGCTGACACTTAGGGAGCGGGAGACCCACAGAAAAGGGGATCCAAATGGGAAACGATTTGTTTGTGAAATCTGTGGCAAGAAATTCCCTAAAAATAGTAAGCTGTTAGAACATATAAGAGTACATACAAAGGAGAAGCCTTTTAAATGTGATATTTGCAGCAGAGGGTTTGCTCTAAAACATAATCTAGTGAAACACATGAGAGTACATACAAAAGAGAAGCCCTATGTCTGTGAGGTGTGTAATCATGCATTCTCCTTGAGAGGTACTCTCATGAAACATATGAAAGTGCATACAAAGGAAAAGCCTCATAAATGTCCAGTGTGTTGCAAAGCATTCACTCACAAATATGATATTAAGCAGCACTTGAGAGTACATACAAAAGAGAAGCCTTACATTTGTGATATATGTAACAAAGCTTTTGCTGGGCATACTAATCTAATTTACCACAGGAGAATACACACCCAGGAGAAACCTTATAGCTGTCCAGTTTGCAACAAGGCATTTTCTCGAAAACAATTTCAAGTGGACCACATGAGAGTACATACAAAAGAGAAGCCTTTCAGCTGTGAGATATGTAATAATTCTTATACTTATAAACATCATTTGGTAAGGCACAAGCGAGTGCATACAGAAGAGAAGCCATATATATGTGAGGTATGTAGCATGTCTTATGTTCGGAAAGAATATCTGCTGAAGCACATGAAAATCCATACATAGAAGTCATATAGTAATGAGGGATGTGCTAGATTAATATGACAAGAAAGGATTCCCGTCCCTTGCACAGAGGTTTGTTGGGATTTTTGGTTGCATTGCCATGTTTTAATCAAGTTATCAACTATCGTAGGAGTTGGCAGTGACCTGCTTACAGGAATGTTTCCTTGGTGAAGAAGATAAGACAATGTTTTTTGGAATAAAAGTAAAAGAAATAATGGAGCATGTAAATAAAGAAATAAGAATAATCTAATATATAGAATTATGTAAAAGTTTATTGTTATATTTGTCTTGAACAGTTTATTCAGACTTTCCAGTGTTTAACAACAGAGTTTGCTAAGCTCACACTGTTAAGATCATGTATGTCTTACAAAAATTCTTTCTTTTTATAATAAAAGAAGAAGAGCATTTCTTGTTTTTTTCACTCCTGTGGGTAATATTGGAAAGGACAATTGTTCACCTTCATCAGTTAATCCAAGGGCCTGCAGAATGGTTTATAGCCCCTGAGAGTTGATGGGACTAACCAAGGACTCATGCCTTGAGGTTAAAAAGACATCAAGAAACACTGAGGTTGGTAATGAACTTTTAGGGTCAAAAGCTTGCTCTTTTGTAAGAAATAAAAATACAGAATACAATGCTAAAGATTCGGCAAGGAATTTATACCTTTATATAGAGTTTATTAGTGATGAGCCGAAGGAGAAGAGAGGTAAAGGCAGAACCTAGAATCAAGTGGTGGAGACTGCGAGAAAAAGACTTTGGAGCAATATTTAAACTGAAGGTAGACCAGAAGATGAAGTGGGAGGAAGACAACACCTGGGTAGACTTACTGAATGTATTGCAGGAAACAGCAAAGGAATTGCTTGGTGTGACAAGTGGGAAGAAGAAGGAGGACAAGGAAACATGATGGTAGAACGAAGAAGTACAGGAAGTTATTGCGAGAAAGAAAGAAGCATGGAAAGAGTGGCACAAAAGAAAAGATCTGAGAAGAAAATATTTGCACAAGGAAGCGAAGAACAGCAGTAGCGAGAGCAAAGAAAGAAGCGAGTGAGGAGATATATGAGAAACTGGATACAAAAGACGGGGAAAACATGGTGTATAGAGTGGCAAAGCAGAGGGATAGAGCAGCAAAGGATGTATGACAAATCAGGCTGATAAAGGACACTGAGGATAGAGTGTTGACCACCAAGGAGGAGGTGTTGCAGAGATGGAAAGAGTACTTTGAAGGGCTGATGAATGTGGAAAACCCCAGGGAAATGAGAAAATGGGGTAATGGCAGAAGTAATGGTTGCAGGAATAACACAGATCAAGGTAAACAAGGCACTGAAGAAGATGAAGAGAGGCAAAGCTATAGGAGCAGATAACATTCCTATAGAAGCATGGATAAGCCTAGAAGAAGCAGGGGTTGGATACTTAACATCTCTATTCAACAAAATCCTTGCAGGAAAGAGAATGCCAGATGAGTGGAACACATTGATACCCAATTACAAGAACAAAGGAGACTTGCAGGATTGTGGTAACTACCGGGGCATCAAACTAATGAGTCATACAATGAAGTGGAAAAGGGTGATAGACACAAGGCTAAGGAGCTGCTGCAGAATCTGTGATGAACAGTTTGGTTTTATGCCAAGAAGAAGTACCACAGATGCCATCTTTGCACTGAATAAACCACTTCAAGCAGATCTCTAGTTTCCCTGCTCCATCCAGTTATTTCTAAGGTGCTCTGAACAACCAAGCAGAGACTGCATTACACCATGAGCTTAACATTAGAGAAGAGAATGCTCAAAATACTCCTTGATGAGTTTTGTTGCTCTGTAATTGGCAAAAGCATCATTGGATAGTTATGAGAGGGGGGCATGAGGCCAAAGGTATATTTCTCACTTCTAGGATACTGGCATCCTAGCTAGCACTCTGATATCCAGCTGACGTTTGACGACGGTCAGCCCTGATGCCTGCTCATCTGGCTGACGTCAACCCGATGGAGCAGTGACCCATTTTCCTATTTTCTATTTTTGGTTGGATACACAAGGTTTTATAGTCAGATGTGTAGGGTAGAATACCTCCAGGTTGATGGCTTCACTGAAAAAAACAGTGTTGAAGAAATCAGTTCATCAGTGATATGACGTGCTGGAATGAGAAAATTCATCAGAAGTGACACTGAAGCCTAAAAATAAAGTGAAGGAAATCTGACACTTCTAGCTGATCAGTTCCTAAACGTTATTTTAATGGAACTGCTGTTGTTTTTTTGGGGAGATGTCTGATTAGCTTTCACCTATTTTAGGAGAGAATAAAGCTGACAGGGATCAGCAAGTTCAAAGCCAGGGCTCTATACTTGGAGAGGAGGTGTGATCCCACTTATTACATCAGCACCTAGGAACCATTTGGCCATTCCTCCCCAGTACCCCCCCCCCCTATTGACTAGGCTATCTAAGAGATTGGCCATTTGCAGGGTGCAGCAGTTGAGAAGGGAGTTCAAGCCCTCACACCACAAGGTGGTTCCTCTAGTGGAGGTTAAAAAGAAGTCTGGCAGTTGGCTCAGGACAACAGCTTAACGGTTGGCTAGGTGAAATCCGACCTTCATGCACCAATAGATGTTGGGCTGAGGCTCAGGGGAAGCCTGAGGGATAATAATTCTAATTTTAGTTTTCTAAAGGTTCAAATGTAGTATGGTTATAACACCTGATTTACATATGCTCATGTTTGCTGTATAATTCTTTATTATTTAGCCATATTTAGAAATAAAATCATTAAAAATGAGAACTAAGAAAGCTCTCACCAGCCAGATTTTAGGTATAGGAACCCCTGTCTGGACACTGAAGTTTGCCAAATAAATAATCTTAAATCCATATTTTTTCACAATTTTGAACAATTCTGAAAAGTGTGGTGGTCATGGGTATTAACTGTATAATCCATCAATAAGTAA
>BOPN01005693.1:25000-27500 GCA_017312705.2 Penaeus japonicus | reverse complement strand
AGAGGACAACGAAGGTATAACATTTTCAGATAGTAGAAATAATTTAGGTTAAAAAAGATAACTAATCACTACACAATAATAACAAGATGAATCATAGGTATGAATAATTTAAAGTAACAAAAAACATGATAAATAGAGACTACGAACACATATAATTTTCAGGAAGACCTGTTTTGTTTCCTAAAGAGAAATCATATAATTACCGATTATCATAAGGAAATTTTACACTATTAACATCTATTATATTAGTGATCGCATTGTCATTGATGCTTTTCTTTTTTGTACATTTGTAGTCTCGGGTTAATCTTTACATAAGTGAAAGTCATGGAAAAGAAATATTATTAGCCGTTATCTGCAGCGTCCTTATCTGCAATAATTGCCAAAAATTCGCAATCGCTTGCTGCCATATTTCAAGTTCTATTGCCAAAGAGCACCACCCGCCCACGCGTACCAACCTATTCAATAAAGCCGTCAACACGCATGCGCAAACCATCGCCGAATGGCAAAAATGCTAAATATTTCCTGATTTTTATTTTATGTCGTCTCATTTAACCCTTTAAAGAGTATTTCAATGGTGGTTTACAATAAAATTTATATAAGAATGTAGTAAGATTATAATGGATAGTATCATTCATATTTCGAGACTCCAGCTCATGAATGGAAATGTAAAACAAATACCACCATATGTAGCTTTGATAAATGGGTGATAAATGATTGTTTGAATCCTTTGGCTCGGATTACATATACTTTTTAACTCGCAAAAAACTGAATTTACTAGGTGTTTGACACGAAAAAACATTTAAACAAGAACAAAAAATGTATTGGATGTATTTCTTATATTTATTTTCAGGGCAGACTGGTAATTAAAGGCTATTGAAGTATATAGTCACAATCAGAGTAATACGTTTGAATTTGTTTAGAATTGATGGGCAGCAAGTGGTCGCTTCAGAGAAAACTGAAGTTAATCAAGTAGGTAACTCACGTAAAACAATAAACTACCTGGGTTTAATTTATGTACAGTGTTAACCTAAAATATTAGCAAATAATGCGTGGTGAGATATCCATTTTCAACTCTACTTCTGTAATACAAGCGCAATATGCGAGGATAACTTTTGTTGCAATGAAAATATCATGAAAAGTATAGCATATCTAGGTGAATAAGCCTAGAATAAATTTTGCTGTGAATGATGGGTCATGGAATGCATTCTGTATTTGCACAAATAGGATCTATTTACTGACTGCTAATCTGCACAACTTTTTGAAGAAATAAACTTTTTTCCTGCCTAATGTTAACATATTCAGATTCTCATGCCGACATGAATTAATTTAAGCAAACAAGAAATGTATTTGTCGTGTCTTATGAACTCAAAAGTGTTTTTCATCATCAGAAGAAGCATATAACTGTAAAATCACATTTTTCCAAAGACGCGCCTCAAAGGCACGGGTCGGTCTGTGAGCGTGACGGCTAATTTTGTCCGAGCAGTACGACACTTTCGCTGTCATACGCCCGACAGTGTCTATGCTCCGCCCACGAAGTTGAAATCATTGCGGGAATGAGGCCTTGAAATATGAAATTTGTCTATTTTCTCTTATCTTCTTATATCAATTTCTCATATATCTTGCTAAAACATTTATAAAGTACTCCTTAAACAACTGAATACAACGAAAAGAAATAAAACTTAAAACATTTGGTATTTTTGAGGGTTGGGCAATGTCTCGCGCATGCGTGTCAGCGGCCATCACACGGTCTGGCATAGCTGTGTGGGCGGAGCTTATAAGACGCAATATCACGCCAATTTCTTTTTTCTCTGAAGAATTTGCAGATATCACCCGAGCCTGAAAGATTCTGCATCAACTTGGAATGCGAAGAAAGTCACAATATAAGAAATAACTCTGGAAATCTATGAAACAGCAAGAGAAACTTAAAACAGGTAAAAGAATGTAAGTGAATCTACACGAATCCGGAAGTTTCACGAACGGCAACATGATAGCGAAGAAACGCAAACAAACTTTTGTTGTATTATCATTTCAATAAAGTTATTTTTTTATATGAATATCATCGTATGGGAATACTAAGCTACGGAAGAGGTAAGTGAGCATATCGAACAATAAATACGAAAAAAATAAAGAAATAGAGGCGAGAATACGACATAGTTAATGGTGAGAATTAAAAAGTCACGGATTACTTAGAACAAATAAGTTCTTCTTCTTTCTTCTTTTATAGGGTTTTAGACTGAACAAATAAGTTGTTATTGAAGCGAGGACGACACGAACAACAGATAAGGGTAAATTTCAATTTTCCGAACAACGTCGCGTTACTAAATACCACAAAAGGGTATCGATGGATTCCTCTCGACCTCTACTGTTCATATATAATGGAGATAATGTGCGCTTCCACCAGTGGACCCCACAATCTGGTTCCCTTTTTATAAGGCACTTCGTGCTACCTCGTCCTACTTCGGGGCATATTTCGTTTTCAAAATCTTAACCCAATTACTTA
>BOPN01005692.1:86923-89423 GCA_017312705.2 Penaeus japonicus | reverse complement strand
TTCAGCTTTTCTCTTGCTATTTCTCACATATCACTTCTTTCCCCCTTTTCTCTGTTTTTACCCTAATGACCCCTCTTTTCTGTCATTTTTTCTCCCTCTCTCCTCACTCCTCACTTTTTATCCTTCTCTCTTTTATCCACCCCTCTCCCATCTTTATCTTCTCTCTGCTCTCTTCTCTCCAGCTCTTTTCTCCTCTCTCCTTTCTCTTCCCACCTCTTTCCTCTCTCCTCTTTTCTCTCTACTGTCTATGGTCTTCTCTACCCACTACTCTCTACTCTTTACTCTCTACATACTCCTCTATCTTCTCTCCTTTCTTGTCTGTACCCACTACTCTCTACTCTTTACTCTCTACATACTCCTCTATCTCCTCTCCTTTCTTGTCTGTACCCACTACTCTCTACTCTTTACTCTCTACATACTCCTCTATCTCCTCTCCTTTCTTGTCTGTACCCACTACTCTCTACTCTTTACTCTCTACATACTCCTCTATCTCCTCTCCTTTCTTGTCTGTACCCACTTCTCTCTACTCTTTACTCTTTACTCTTTACTCTTTTCTCTTTCCTCCCTACTCTCTCCTCTCTCCTCTCTCCTCTCTCCTACCTCCTATCTTCTCTCTCCTCTCTCCTCCCTCATCTCTCCTCTCTCCTCTCTCCTCCCTCATCTCTCCTCTCTCCTCTCTCCTCCCTCCTATCTTCTCCCTCCTCCCTCCACCCTCCACCCTTCACCCTCATCACTCTTCACTTCTTCAATTATAAGTTTGTTATCATATTTCATTTAATCTGATCTTATGATTTTGAGATTCAATTGAAAACTAATTTTGTTGATTGACAATGAGTATGCATATTTGATGATTAATTTAGCTTCAACAAAATGCAGAAATTACATTATTACTAATATATTTTGAAAAGCAGAAGGAAAAACTATATGGAAAAACAACAACAATTAAAACTTCTTTCTTAGTTAATCCTATGCTGATACTGCTACACATTAATTTGTACTGTATTGTTTAGTTTGTTACTCTGTATAAGTATACACTTCCAGGAACCCTTGTTGTAGCTGGTGTCTTTTCTGTGGGCACAGGAGTAGCTGTTGGTGCTGACATGTCACGTCTTCGATGGTCTGAGTCACACACCATTGGCTCAGCTTCTAAACATTATCTTACCTTAAGGTTAATGAAGCTTTTAGGTTCATCTATGAGCAATAAAATTGACAAGGAATCCGAAGACTTTATGAAGGTGAGTCACAAATTGGGATACAAGATATTCCTCTATGAATGATGTGAAGTTTTTATTTTAAAAGTTATTATATATTTCATATACTTTGAGTGTATAGTTACTGCATCATAGCTGTATCTAAGATCTTCATTGCAATGCTATTCATTACATTTGATAGAATTTGCTTTTTTAGCCCATTCATCACGGATGATGTCAGATGATGTTATCAGAATATTTCCCACATGGCAGATGATGTCCTACCAAGTCATGAAGTTTCATGGCATATACACAATATACATAGTTGTTTTTGTATATACACATTGTAGTTGCAGTTGTATATACACATTTTTCTTGACTTTATCAAAAAATAAGAATAAAAATACAAAACCTCTTTTTATCCACTCTTGGAATAGTGGAGAGTGAAAATTGCTCAGAGAGGTTAAATAAGGCTTTACACTTTGGGAAGTCTTCTGGTGGGAAGCTGTGTGCTCTTACCATGTTGCAAGCAGGAGCAGAATAGGCAAATATCTACCCCATCCTGAATGGGTTAACAAAGAAAAGTTTCAATTATATCTTATATATTTATATCAAATAGACTTGAATTGCAATTAAACATTTCTGTTTAACTTATTCTCCTCTTGTGAAACAGGTACAGGAAGATTTTTTGATGAATGTCTTGAAGGAAAATAGAGAGACAGAGTATGGCAAAGACATGAGCTTTGTAGAAATGAACTCCATAAACAGTTTCTGCAAGTTGCATCCTCTAACGAGATATAATCACTTTGAGGCCTATATAGAGAAAATTAAAAAAGGAGAAGCTAATGTATTAACAGCAAAGACACCACAGGTTTGTGTAGTTTTATTTGTCTCTATTTAGGAAGATTTATGCATGAATTTGTATTTCTGTTGTACATTAAATTGTACAAATGTCTTACTTTTGTTGGCATATTTATTTCATATATATAAAAAGGTCATACTTTGTAACATTTTATCTATCACTATCTTAGTGTATTTCTTCAACTTCTCTACCTTTCTGTTCTTTTTGCCTTGCTTTAGACTTAATTACTATTATTTATTTATTTATGTATATATTTTTTAATTCCCCAGTGGCTTATCTCTGTTTGTAGTTTCTCTTTGCATCTGGAATTTTATTAATTTCATTTGTTCAACTTTCAGATTCTTGGAGTAACTTCAGGAACATCAGGGCAGAGTCGTCTTCTGCCAACCACAAAAGACATTGGCGCAACATTCTTTTTAAATGGAATTGCTGTTATATTTGACCGTAT
>BOPN01005692.1:64423-71923 GCA_017312705.2 Penaeus japonicus | reverse complement strand
CCTTTAACCCATTCACGCCAGGGCCATTCCGGCTTTGCACGGTCGCAATACCGAGGTTTTCGAACGCATCATCCAAACGCTTCGAGATTCTCGAGTGCACGAGCTGCGAGCCTGGGCTGCCCGCTTGCTCACCCCGAGCGCCGGCCTTGGCCAGATATCTCGTCGTCGGCGGCGTGAATGGGTTAAGGTCATTCATATCTATACAAACTCTTGAGACATTCAGATTACAATTATGAAGCGAAACTAAGGATGTGCCTGGATATTCCAGAGTCCTCTGTGTTAATTGTTTAACTAAACATCATTATCACTATCATTATCTCCTAATAATGTTGATTACACATTACATTGTCCATTGATTATGTAAATTCACAGTGTTGTCTCTCTTCTGGCATGAACTTGCCAGGCAGGAGGATGACCACTAGCCCATTGCAGACAGAGAATAACTTTGCTTTCCCAGTCTCCACTCTTTTTCTGCCATTATAAAACTAGACCCATTTTTGTATTTTATTGTATTGAGAGACTTATATGTGTCATATGACAGGCTCTATCAGTGTTGCAGTTGACTAAAATTGTGGTATAGGATCCATATCAGCTCATTATTTTCTTTATACTCAGTGTTGTTTTGTGGGAGGACAAAAAACAACTTTATTTTTTTGTATTCATGTACTGCCTTCAGCGAATATGAAAAATATAACTATCCACAATGAAGATAACATGGAGAGGTAGGGAAAAGGAAGGAAACTTGTGCTTCTGAGGGCCACGGTACAATGCATCCCTACTGGCACAGGGGCACATTGTAGACATTGGGCATAGTTTGAGCCACCTTCCTCTTCTCATTATGCCTGCACATTCTTAGCAAGAAGCCAGATACTTGCTGTGTGCCATCACTCCATATAGATAGTGCTTGTTAGAGACAGTGGATGGGTGCCATTCAAGGCTTTCTCTCCTGCTGTTGCTAGAAGAAAGTGGTACCATCTAGGATTTGGATGTAAGGTGAAACCCATTTTGCTTAACCCATTGATAGCGGATGGCATGATTTGCTGTCAAGACAGCATCCGTCATAAATGCATCATGTATGTCATGACACCCATATGCAATTGGTTAAAGTCGATGGCATGTATGTCTTGTCATCTGAGATCAAGACGATTGAAGCCATAGCATGTGTGTCTTGCCACACAGGGTCACGAGGTTAACCCTTTAACAGTGGGGCACCTGGACATTTTGTCAGGGTATTTCAAAATGGGTTAAGGGGTTAAAAGGGAATAAACAACATTCAACAACATTTCCTGTGTCAGTATTGTAGCCATCTCCATCTTGGTTACTCCTTACTGATATAACTTTTGGAATTTATCTAAAAGATATTTTCCACTTTATGACTTGCAAAACAGCAATATATTACAGGCAAACATTAAACTGCACCATAATCTCAGAGGTGTAATAATACTCTAAAATATTATGATCTCACAGCAGTGATAATATTGTACTGAATATTCAAATGGCAATTGATCATCCCTTGTCCATGCCCACAATAAGTTGTTTAGGGGATTTGGTGCACCTACAGTCCATCGTGTATACAGTCAAATGGGGATGAATCTCACTGCTCCTGAAAACTAATTGCGGGATGACAGGATGAAACTTTAGCTTAGACCATTATTACAGTGAATGGTCTTTAATTCCACTGTTTACCTTTGTCACCTTCTAGTCATGTGCAAGTACTTGTTATGACAGCAAAGGTAATATTCGACTTGCATAATGGCAGTAAATAAATGCTATACATATATTAATTTGACATTTAAATATTCACATACATTTCTGAAGTCTTAAACAAAGGGCTTTGCCCATCAGCCAGACACTGCTGTGTGTTCATGTTTACAATACATATTTATAACCTCCAAGACATTGTATGCTTCATACTCCTTATTCATAGAATCTCATTTATGTTGGACTTGGAGTTACAATGTGATTGATAAGGAAAGGTGATAGAAAGTGTTTTCATAAGGGGTAGGATTTGCAGGTTTTGTTGTCAGAGAATTATGAGATTGATTGCTTTGTATACTTCCTTAATTTGTTTTCTAGTTCCTCTTCCTTTTGCTGAAAATTTTTACAATTTGCCAGTTATGGAATTTTTAAAAATAAGAATCAGGAGATATATTATATATATAATATTTTTGGATAGATTTTATTTGTATTTCTTTTTTTGGTACATCTAAATGTTTTACACTGTTTGAAAACAGGTTCACAGTTGGCTGATTATTGCTGTGCTGAGAGTGCAGCTATTAATACTTCAAAGGAGACTGTTCCTCATTATGTGGTTTTTGTTGAATACCAAGATGGCCAAGTTATGTCCCAAGACAAAGCTTTGGAGGTAAGTTGACTTTTATTGTTCAAATGTAACTGAGATATCAAAAAGTTTTCCATTAGAACATTAATCCAAGCAAATTAAACATCTCCATGACACAGTAGCAAATCAATCTTCCTCTTACCAACAGTTGGATGCGGATCTTCGAAAAGAGCACTTTGTCTACAATTCATTTCGCACAAAAGGGAGCATCGCAGTTCCCCAAATGTACTCAGTGAAACCTGGCACCTTCTTAGCTCTGCGCCAACATCTACTACAACACACTGATGCATCAGCTAATCAATTGAAAATACCTCGAGTATTAGTCAAAGAATCAGCAATTAAGTTTTTGATGGAAAATGTAGTCTAATGAAGTGTATAAGAAACTAGGGATAATTAATTTTGGGAATGAGTCCTTTTTTCTTTTCTTTACAAATTTAAAAGAGTTCTTTTTAGATTATTTATGCGATATACATATTTGTTTATTTTTGATGATAAACAAGTAATCTTATCATATATTGTTCACTGTCATAGCTGCCAGTAAGTCATCAGGATTGCCAATCTTTCTGGAAATCAGCGAATCCTGGTAAAATTTTCTCGTCAGTGAATTTGTAAAAAATGCGTTATACCAGGGAATTTGATAGAAAAATTCCCACAAGCTGAAGTTTGTTTTCTGTTAGTAACCTTTGTATGTATGAATAAAAACAGTCTGTAGTGAGACAGAGAAAGGAAAATAACCACATGTTCCAACTGTGAGCTACTACGATACCAACAGAATCAGAAGTGTTGGGATTCACAAAGTGTGTAAATTCTACCAACATGTGTTTTTAGTGCCATAATTTAGAACCTACAGGACATTTTAATTTGATCATGTAAAAGTTTGAAAAGTCTGGTGGTTGTAATTCTGTCTGTTGCTATCTTGAAAATGTTATTTTTTATACACAGGTACTTGCCCTTGGGTATGTAAATACCCCAAGATTGTAATGAGAGATTACATATCCAACATTTTGTTAAAAAGGTATATTATTTTTAAAAATTGAGAAGGGACCCTTAGCATTCAATTGTACTCCAATTTGACACAATATGAACTGGCAGTGAAATTATCTTTACTCTATAATTAAGATGTCAGACCTGGAAATGGGTTGAAAAAATTATCCTGGAAAAATAAGAAGCCATCAGGGAAGAATCAGGGAATTTTGTTTTCATAACAGAGCTTCTTCCATTTTTTCAGTGCAACTTTTCCTTCATAATGTTGTCATCAGTTTGTGTCCTTGTGAATCCCAGTAATCTGGACTGCATATGATTATGAGCTAAACAGGATACAGCTTTAGGTATGTGTATCTTGTCTTGTGTGATGCTTAGTTACAACTTTTTATTTAACCCATTGCAGACGGAGATAAATTTTCTTGCCCAACCTCCAGGATAGGTTTTATTTTTAGAGAGAGACCGCTTGAAGCAATGTAATTTGAATCTTCCCACTCTCTTTCAGTCATTCGTTGTAAAACTAGAGCGGTTTTTGTGTTTTATTTTTTTGTGTGTTTTATTGAGTTTAGAGACTTATATGTGCCATATAACAGGCTCTATCAGTGCTGCAGTTGACTAAAATTGTAGTATATTATCCATATTAGCTCATTATTTCCTTTATACTCAATGTGATAGAAGTATTGCTGTTTTATGGGAGGACAAAAGACAACTTTATTTTTTCGTATTTTTGTGCTGTCATGAACGAATACGAAACATATAACCCCCTACAATAAAGATAACAAGAAGAGGTAGATACATGTGAATGAACCTGTGCTTGTGACTGTGAGTGCCACAATGAAAGGCATCCATATTGACACAGAAGCACATTTTAGACACTGGGTATGGATTGAGTCACCTTCCTCTTCTCGTTCTGCCTGCACATATTTCATCGGCGGTAGTTTTGAGCAAGGGTTCATCAACTTAGTGTGTGCCATCGCTCTATAGAGACAGTGCTTGCTAGAGACCGTGGATGGGTGCCATTCAAGGCTCTCTCTCCTGCTGGTGCTAGGAAAAAGTGGTGCCATCTAGGTTTTGGACGTTAAGCTAGCACGGTATTACGGTAATTATAGTAATTATGACTGCAGTAGCCATCATCACTCATTCCTTTTTCATAGCACAATAAAATAGCATAGTATTCCAAAATCCCCGAACGTCATGTACGTCATGACGCCCGTCGTCAGGCCAAAGCTCCTATGTCATGTATGTCATGACACCCGTACGCAGTGGGTTAAAGGCCAAAAATTAATAATCTTGAGTTAGATGCACAGTTTGATAGAGTACAACTAATTATTTTTTCCCTTATTTGTAGTTCTGTTTCTTTTAATTTTAAATTATTTATTGATTGATTTGTTTTAATCTTAATTGTAATTATAATTTTTTCTTGTATTTTATTCATATATTATTTATTTATTTCATTTTTAGGAGACCTATAGGTTTCCTTAACCCATTGGTCGTGGTTTTAAATAAATGGTATTCATTGCATTTTAGCTTTTTTAATATTTTTTATAGATATTTAGATTATTTAGAGTTCCTACTTAATAAATCAATGAATTTACTACAAAGGCAAGAACAAAAAATAATATATTTTGAGGATAACCTAAATGCACCTAAACTTAGTTTAACCCATTCGTATTGGTTGATATCCTATCATGTGATAAAAAAATATCCCCAGACCTGGGTAATGTCCCAATAATAATTTTTCTGTTATTTTAGTTTAGGTGTTTGAGCATCATAAAATGAGATATAACATTAAAAAATGATGTCACAGAAAACTATGTGATATCAATGACATCAGGTAATATCTGCTTCTTGATTAGTTGATCTGAGTTGGAAAACTATTGTAAAATCAAATGTGGTTGGCCAAGAAAAAAAATACTGTAAAAAATTACTAATGCAATATTACTTCTAATTTGTCAATTACTCGTGATATCACATCATGTCACATCACAAGGTACACGTACATACTCATATGTACATATATGACTATTCATATTGTTTTTTGATGCCCCACTTTCCATTGTTATTTTCACATAGAAGTTATGAGTATAGGCAAAGTTCAATAAAATAAGACTAGAATGGCATTACTGTAACATGTTTTTTGACTAAAATAACTCAAAATTTTTATGTGCCTTTAAATTGTAGACACATTTATGAAAACCACAAGAATAGGATGGGTGAAAAATGCTCTGAGAGGTTCATCGTGGCTCCGCGCAGCAAGAAAACACCCCGGCATGTGCTTTTTATCTTCCCAGCATAAGTGGGAGTAGGCGAAAATACGTCCTGTCATGAATGGGACAACTTAACCCATTCCCGACGGGGGATTTCTAGCCTAGAATGTCCAAATGCCGGGGCGTTCGAATTATTAGGCCTAAATCAATTGAATGGCCGGCACAATACTGTGCCGCCCGGCAACTGGGCTTTTGAATGCGCGGTACACATGCTGTACCACCCGTCCTGTGTGGGTTAACTTATGGATAATTAAAAGATTACTTGATGGTCACTGCTCTGAATAATTAATTGGCTGGCACCCCATAGTGACAAAAAGTCATAGTGTTTTTGGTCTTAAGATCTTGAAGGAAAAGAATTGCCGATATCAGGTCTTCGTAGTCTTCATAGTGTGTACAATAGTAGGACAAGGAACAATAAAATTAAGGGATATTCTTTGAGGTCAGATGCCATGGGACCCCTTTTGGGAGAGGGGGCCTGATCATATACTCTGTAGGTATGACAAAATTTTGCTCTTTTGTCCTTTGGTGCAATTGTGCTGGAACCCCTTCTCTAGCACACACACCCCCAGTTGTGAGCTGTTCAGAAATAGTTGTGGAGAACATCTATATTCTGTGAAAAGAAAATGTATCTATCACAGTACAATTTTACAATATTCATGATAAAGATGGACTTTGCTTTTCAATGCCCTCTTGCTATTTTGTCTTAGATGGTGCATATATTGAAAAATACACCTTTCTTTTTCAAGTATACTCTTTCACTAATTAGCATTTTCAATACAGTAATGAAAATATTAATTGGCATTTTGAAATGAATCACTGTAAATATGTAAGTATAATATTACAACAGAGGAATGATAATAAAACAAATTTAGGTACGCATTTTATTTGTACTACCAACATGGGCCAATAGATATTAAATAAACACAGTCAACACAATTATAATGTGTAAAGCTAATGTTTTCGGTTATACATAAAATGAAACTTCAAAGCCATATTGATTCTCCTTAGAAGTTAACATCCTTTCCTTGGAAGTTATTCATCCAATAATAATTTGTATTCCATATATGATTATATGAAACAACATCAACACATCTGCAAGCTGGTGCAATAAAGATTCATTTATGTAACTTATACCAGTACAGTCACTTCAGAACCAAAGAGAGTATAGAGAGAAAAGGAGGAATTTTTTTTTCTTTACATTTTCATGGTTACTTAACACACAGCTTCAATTTTATTATGTCAGTACTTCTTTAATGTCTGACCCAGGCTAAATTTGAACATACAAATTATCTACATTTGTAAAAGGAAAACAAAATAAAAACTGCCCACTTATTCATATATAGGTCAATCATAAAAATTATACAATGGGGAAAAAAAAAAAAAAAAAATCATGTTCCATTTACTATTAGGATTCTTCATAAATCACATTACAATATCAACTGGAAAAATAAAGTGATGAGAATTCAAGGTTCCTCTGTGATCTTTCAAGAAATTGCTAATAGTTATATTCAGCAAAATACCATAACATTTTCTTGATTTGCCTACATTGTTCTACCCTCTTGTAAAGGGGAAAATGGAGACATTATAATATTACATTTTAATTAGTGACTGAGTATGAGTGACAAGAAAACCTCAAAGCAGGTTATTAACTGCCAAACTTATACATATTGGCAAATGACTCGCACAAACATCAACACACAGTGCGTACTCAAATCACCATGAAAAGAAACAGAATTAAACTATTGAAAGGAATAGAAAAAAAGATCATGTAACATGGAACTAACAAGTGTGAATAAAAATTTAAAAAATTGTGATGAGGTGACATGCAATATACTGGTTCATCTTTACTTAAAATGTAAACTATTTACATGACATTACTATCTTAAGAGCTAAACTAGATAAAACTGATAA
>BOPN01005692.1:38668-42993 GCA_017312705.2 Penaeus japonicus | reverse complement strand
GAGGGAGAGAGGGAGAGAGGGGGAGAGGGGGAGAGGGAGAGAGAGAGAGAGAGAGAGAGAGAGAGAGAGAGAGAGAGAGAGAGAGAGAGAGAGAGAGAGAGAGAGAGAGAGAGAGAGAGAGAGCATCATATTAATATGTGGGAAATGGAGTCACACACTTTAGGATTGGAGATTCAAGGTATAATGTGGATTGCAGGTTGGAGGAATGCCAGGAGGTCGTCATGCGTCATGAGTGAGGCATCCTTCCATGATTCGACCAGCATGAATGGATAGAGTGAGGGGAAGGATTACAGGTAAAAAGGAGCACGAGGGCCATATAGACCGGGTAGGTTAAGTCAAGAGTGGGATGTCCAGAGGGAAGGGTCAAGGATGAGATGTTTGGGTTAAGCTCACCTGGTTCATGGACCTGAAGGGGGTCGTGGGGATCTAGGGAGACTGAGGACTCTGGTGACGACGGGTAGCCGTCCAGAGAGCACTCCTGCGGCGAGAGGGCGGGAGGCAGGACCGTGATGGGGGCAGCAGCATGACCCAAAGGCACAGGGGTCTGTGGCCCACCGGCGACCCCCATGCCTGACCCCACGCGCTGGGGAGATTCCGGGGATGAGGGTGCCTCGGGAGATAGCACAGACCCCAAGGTGAGGTTACCACCCGTGCCATTGGATGTGGAGTTGGTGCTGCTGCCCCCACTGGAGGCGGACGTGGTTCGCTTGCCATTCTCGTCCAGCGGGATCCCATTCTCATTCAGGAACTCATCCAGGTCCATGTACTCCAGCTGTTGGCCAAAAAGACAACATGTGAGTACATGAGAAAAGCTAGGAAACGCCCCATGAAAACTCTCACAAAAATGCTCTTCCAATAGGCTTATACCTTTATACACTGGAAAAATGTATAACATATATGCAACTATTCTGAACTAATAGCAGCAATAATGATATGAGAATAATCATAATCAGTAGTAACCATGACAGCAATAATAATAATACAATACTAATACAATAATAACAATAATAATGATCGTAATAACCCTAACCTTAATCGTAATCATAATCCTACTGATAATGATAAGGATAATGATATTGATGATGATGATGATAATTATGATTAATTAACAACAACAAAAATAACAATGATAATAAAAATAATAAGATACAACTGATACTACTACTATTTCTATTGTTGTTATCATTACTATTGCTATTACTATTGCTTCTGCTATTATTATTGTTATCATTACCACATCAATAACACTTTTAATAAAAATAATGATAATTATCATTATCATCATCATTATCATCATTATCATTATCATCATTCTCATTATCACCAATATCCCTTTTATTGTTATTATTGTTGTTGCTTTCATAGTAATTATCATTATTATCATTACTTTCATTTTCTTTACTACCTCATCATAAGTTTTATTATTGCTATTACTATCATTATCATTACTATTATTGCTAATACTAGCACCATTAATATCATTGTTATTATCATTTTTGTTGGTGTTATTGTTATTTTACCATTATCATTATTATTATCATTATCATTATTATTATCATGATTTATATTTTTATCATATTCATTACTATTACTATTATTATCATTATTATCATAATTATTATTATCATTATTATCAATATTCTTCTCATCATTATCATTTTCATTGTTGTTATCAATATTATCATTAATGATAATAATGTTTTTGTATCATTACTATTATTATTATCATCATTATTGTAATTATTTTCATTATTGTTATTATTCTCATAATTACCATTATTATCGCAATAATTGATAAAAAACTGAAATAATATGAACATGGCTGATCAGAATCATGATGATGATCTGATAACCGGATCAATGCAATACTTACGGAGACCTTGAGATCGGAGTCATAGGACAAGGTCTTATCCCAGAGAGTAGGACCCAGGAACGCCGCGCCCGCATTGTACTGTTCCCACTCTCCGCCCTCTTTCTTCTCCTCCCCATCCTTCCCACTTTTGCCTGGAAGCAGGAGACAAGTGGTTGTTAGCGTGGAATTTCGAAATACCTTTAAAAACATTTTGTTTTTATATATCTGGAAATGCTTTTGGGAGTACATACGTTATTTCTATAAATATAATCATGTGAATAAATGAATAATAGAAAATACACCTATATATATTTTCATTGTCATTTGTTTCTCCTTCGCTTTCTTCTTTCAAGACTCTCTTAACATCTCCTTTTCTTCTATCTACCCTCCTTGCCATCTGGAGAACCTGTTTGCATAACCACTTGCAAACGCATGAATGAACCACGCAACGTGTGTGTTGACCCTAGTCACCTGAACTTGGTAGGTTGTGGGCTAAATTGCGAAAACATGGAAGACACAGAAACAATGACTCAATCGCATTAAGCAGACTGATCGACAGACATGAAATTATATGCCAAATACCAAAAGGACAAACTGTGATAAAAAACAACCATAAAAATGCAGAGAAGAACACGGAGACTGGTTTGTCTACCTCTCGGAAGCCCGCAAGAAGTCTTTGCCAGACATCCAATAATACAGCGCAGCTTTGTACCTTACCCTGATCTGCCTCAACAACCCCAAATAATATCATGATAGTGGTTACATTCTTATCACTATTTTATCTCTATGACTTTATCTTTCACCTTTTCGTTTGTTTTTTACTTCTAGGTCATGTCGCCTGTCAATCTGAGAATCGATTTTGTGAACAGGATGACCCACGTGTGGTTAATATACCGTAATTTCTACCAATGCAAAGATAAACATCTATCTGATAGATAGATGAACAAACATACAGAGAGCAGGCAACCACGCAAGCACGGAGTCAGATACACAAGCCGATGTAAGGATGTACTTCAACAAGCTTACACAAGCATATACGCAGGAAACTAGGTGGGCTGCTGTGTTAGCAAGCAAGCAAGCAAGCAAGCAAGCAAGACAGACAAACAGACATGTAAGCAATAATGGCAACCAGCCAAAATACCCGAAGAAAAAAAACAAGTGTCTCATTATCGTTTTAAAATGCCGTGGCGCTCCACACCCTGACCTACCCCAACCACGCGCGATACACTGCACACACTGAGCCAAGTGAGAGGCAGTCTTCCCTCTTCTCCCTCCCTCTATCCATGTCTGCCTCTCTGCCTGCCTGCCTGACTGCCAGTCTTCCTGCCCACCCACTCTCTCTTTCTCTCTCTATTGCTCTCTACTCTCTCTGTTCTCTTCCTCTCTCTAGGCTCAAATTCCGTCTTCCTGCACTCTGTGTGTGTGTGTGTGTGTGTGTGTGTGTGTGTGTGTGTGTGTGTGTGTGTGTGTGTGTGTGTGTGTGTGTGTGTGTGTGTGTGTGTGTGTGTGTGTGTGTGTGTGCATCCTTTCACTCACTCACTCACTCACTCACTCACTCACTCACTCACTCACTCACTCACTCACTCACTCACTCACTCACTCACTCCCTCACTCACTCACTCACTCACTCACTCCCTGCTCCTCACTGTTAATTCCAGTATTGATTATAGTGGTGCAGAGGCGGCTGGAAGTAGGGAGAGGGGACATATTTTCCACGACCGTTTTTGTGTCCAACCACCTTCACCCTCACCCAGCGCATGGTTGCTAACGTATTACTATCAATTTGGGAGACTAGATTACCTTTTTTTCAATAAAAATCCTCGACAGCCTCCAAAACGGAGATGTTGAAGCATGGCTGCGCTCGCGTTCCGTGACCTAGTTTGCGTTTGGCGGCCACCCCCCTCCCTTCCCTTCTCACTCGCTGCCCGACCCCCTCAGCTGCGAATGACCCGATGGGACCTTGACCTGTCACTCCGCCCTGAACGTCAAGCCTCCGGAGAGAAGCGAAAGGTCAGTAACTAATCAATACCCCGCTCTCCCCCTTTTAAAGGTCAGGAGCTGATCAATATCTTCCTCCATGCTATCCACGCAAGGTGTCTTTTCACGAGAAACCGCGAGGAGAAGCATACAGACGACATATCGCTGAAGCCTGAAAGCACCGCTGTGACGACGGAAAGAAGCCCGTGGTTAGAGTATGTCCAACTCGAGGCGTGTAAACCTCAGGTATTCTCCCCAGGGATGCCAACCCCTCTCCCCCCTCTTACTCCAGTCCCAGCGCGCGGTTGGTAGCCCTGGCACGGCATATCGCTCGACCTTGGATCAAAAGTTGGTACTCTGCGGTGGCATCCAGGGTCACTCGCCGCACTAAAGATGACCTTCTCGTAAAAATACGGCCGCGACTCCATTTCCGAAAATTCTCAAATAAAACAAAACGTCTTTGTGATTTCTCTGAGTTCTTGCGGTGGTTGTGGTG
>BOPN01005692.1:28668-31168 GCA_017312705.2 Penaeus japonicus | reverse complement strand
GTCATAAAAGTGATTAACATTCTCCAGTTCTTTCTTTTACACTCCATAGGTTACCATAGGCGTATGAAAAGTCTATGATCAGAACCCTCAAATATGAGATAATACTAGCAAAACACGAATAAAAACATGCCAATTAGAGAAAACCTATACTTAATACAAAATACTGAATATTATTCAGCGAAATAGGCCTACATAGTAAAAACAAAATGTTTTGACTAACGAAAGACCACTAGATATTTCGGATTCATTTGAATTTCTCCTGTCTATCCCCCGACAATCGCGACTCGTCACTACTGCGCAGTTACATAATACTGACGGCAGTCTGTAGCTGAATCCGGTTGCCTCAATCCTTTAACTAGGATGAATAGTATAGAATGGTGCACCAGCCGTTTTCTTTCCTATCGTAATACATTTTCAAAACATCACAATTATAAATATTCGTACAAGTCTCATCAGAGTAACCAGAACATATTTTAAGCGCTAAAAATATAGAAATAAATCGTCTTTGGCATCTGAGTCCCCGGCCGAAGTAACCGACCAATCACAGCCCGCCGTAAACAAATTCACGTGTGCTGTGTGTGTATATACATACTAGTTAACTTTCGACATGCCTGAAACAGCACAGAATGTCATTCGTAAATAATTTTAAATAATAACTGCATAACCGTCACCCATTTTTCTTTCTCGTGTCGATCCGCCAAGACAACTTTATCTGGATAAAATATCAACCTCCAAGCCAATTATTCCAAGGCCTGGTAACACTCCAAAAGGGCGGCCATGTTGCTGCAGAGTACACATACACACAACCACCCATCGCCACATTTTTCTTGAACTTCGAAATAGAAAATAAGCCGCAAATAATTACATCCTTACACTCAATCAGTAATAGACTTAACCTTTTCTCGCGCCACCAATCGGATTGAGGAATATATCGCACCCGGCTTCCATCGTCGACGGTACGAGTAGCGACTGACAAGATATACTGCCGACTAATGCTGACTACGGGTCTATGGAGCGAGTGTATGGGCAAGGTCGCTGGTGTGGCTTGCCAACAACATTCCAACACTGCTCGGCCACAGTAACTTCCCATGTTTTTTAATTGCTTCTTGGTTTCACTCCTATCATTTTTTAGATTTGAAATCTACTGCTTTGATGAAACAGTAGCATTAGTATTGTCCGTCTACGAGTTACTGAATCCAAAGAAATATACCATATGGAGACAGGGAGAAATACTTTTAAACACTAAGGGCGAAAGTTTGACACAGAAACCTATTATTACAAGTTAAATTTCCTTTACATGCTTCAACAAATGATGTGTAGAATATAAATTAACAATAATAAAGTGGTAATAATTACAAATATGACCATTTGACAAGCCATTAGTCTCCAAGCAATAAAAACTGAATACCGATTTTCCTTAACTTCACATATTGAGTATCGCAATGCTGCACAAATTGTCTGCCTTAACGAATACTGAGAGGAAAGATAGAACCAAAATAACACCACGAGTCACACACAAACACTCAACACACGCTATTAACTTCCGTGTTTAATACGGGGGGAGAGATTCTTGTTCCTTCATCTTGCGGGCGTCACTTGAGGGCTCACCTGGACTAGGTGTGGGTGGCGTGGGCGTGGAGGGTGGTGCTGAAGAGGGCGAAGACTGGAGGGGCGTGAGTGCGGTTAGCTGCTGTTGCTGCTGCGACGTGTGAGCTTGAGCTGTGCCTCCACCTCTAGACGAAGAGTGTTCTGCTTGTGACTGTGCGATGTGCTGCTGCTGATGCCGCTGCTGAAGTAACGTCCTGGATTGGTGTCTTTGCTGCTCCTGGCGAGATTGTTGCTGTTGCAATTGCAAATGCTGGGCGTCGGAGGGAGGCGAGTGCTGGTGGTGGGATTCCTGGACGTGCTCCTGTCGGGGCTCTGTCTGCTGGTGGGACAGGTGCTGGCGCAGGTGGTCGTGAAGGGTGGGCAGTGCCAACCCATGGCCACCGTAGGGGATCATGTGGGACCTCCATCGACTGTCCAAGTGGTTCGTTCCCTGCTGCATAATTTCCATTCTAGTGCCCAAGGAATCGCCTGAGGCAGAGGTAGGTGAAGGAGGCTCGGTCTGGGAGAGAATCGCGTCTCGTAGAGGCAAGATGTTGTGCTCGAGCAAGTCAGAGGGCGAGGTACCCCAGAACGGGGTGAGTTGAGCTGTAGCGGTTCTCCTGTGTGTGTGGTTGGTGTGGCGCTCTCCGGGACACTGGTCTGCCTGGCCTCGTCTCTGCCTGGCTGCCTCGCCTGGCTCAACACGGCAACACTTTGCCCCACGCTCTTTCTCCCTCTCCCTCTACCTCTACTTTTCTCTCACCTATCTTGTTCTCTTCCCTCTCTCTCTCTCTCTTCTTTCCTCTTTTCTCCCCTCCCCTCCCCCCCTCCCCTCCCCTCCCCTCCCATTCCCTCCTGGAACGCACCTTGGGGGAGTGACGTCACCAGGAAAATGACGCTGCCGACTACATCA
>BOPN01005692.1:27500-28568 GCA_017312705.2 Penaeus japonicus | reverse complement strand
GGGAGAGGGAGAGGGAGAGGGAGAGGGAGAGGGAGAGAGGGAGAGAGGGAGAGAGGGAGAGAGGGAGGGAGGGCGAGAGGGAGGGAGGGAGGGAGGGAAAGGAGGGAAAGGAGAGGGAGAGGAGAGCAGAGGAGAGGAGAGAGGAGAGAGGGAGAGGGAGAAGGAGAAGGAGAAGGAGAAGGAGAAGGAGAAGGAGAAGATGAAGATGATGATGATGACGATGATGAAGAAAAAAAGAGGAAGAGGGAGAGGGAGAGAGATATTGTGGTGCAAGATAGGGAGGGAAGGAAGAAAGAGGGAAGAAAAAAGGAAAGAGAAAGAGGGGCAAAGAGAATGAGAGAAGACGGATAAGAGGAAAGATAATCGGGAGGAAGGAAGAAGGAAGCAGGAAGGAAGGAGGTAGGGAGGAGAAGGCAAAAGGAGGGTATGAAGGAATATGAGAGGGAGGTAAAAGGGGTTGAGTGGGAATACCGGGAGGAAGGAATGATGGGAATGAAATTCACCCTAATTGTATGAAGGTAAATTATAATATCAACTGAAGACTTGGGTGTGTGTAACGTTGTTATTTTTGCATCAATATGCTAACGTAATACCTACAATATTGCCAAACATCAAGGTACATTAGACTAATAGTTGTGGCGACGTGCTCTCTACGTAACACAAAGGTCAATCGCAAACAGCTTATATCTTGTACCATAATGAGGTCTTCACTCCAATACTCTCTCATTCAACGTAATCGGCATTGTTTCGAGCTATTCGCGTCTGCGTGGAGTGGCGTAGTCTGTAGTAGACGATGCAGAAGGAGAAGACGAAGGAGAAGACGAAGGAGTCGTACATCAGACCTACCAGACTCCCGCTGTTATCTACAGACTCAGATAATCAACGATAAAAATCTTAGTATTCACATATCTTAGTTTTACGACTCGAACTTTCTTATTTCTCTTTTTCTTTGATTCTTATCCTTATTATTATTCTCATTCTCATTCTCATTCTCATTCACATTTTCATTCTCTCTCTCTCTCTCTCTCTCTCTCTCTCTCTCTCTCTCTCTCTCTCTCTCTCTCTCTC
>BOPN01005692.1:5000-12500 GCA_017312705.2 Penaeus japonicus | reverse complement strand
TTCGATTATGGAACCTATTTTCAAATGGTTATAATAGTAAAGCCGAGGAAGACTATCACAATATCGAAAGACCGATTCAATGCAGTAAGGGGTTTGAGCAGCGTACGAAGAATAGGGTTTTCCCCAACAACCAGAAATACTAGCGCACCCCCCACCCCCCACCCTAACACACACACACCCTTCATACTCACTGCCCCATTCCCCCCACTGCAGGGTTTAGGGGAGGAAGGGAGGAAGGGGGGGTATCCGGGGTCTGGGTACGTCTACTGGGTACATTCACCTGGGGCAGACGAACAAGGTCTAGTTTTGGCTTTAGAGTGAGGGAGGGAAAGGGAGAGAGAGGTGCTGAGAGGGAGAAAGGGAAGAAGGGAAGAAGGGAAGAAGGGGAGAAGGGAGAGGGAGGGAGAGACAGAGAATGAGAGAGAATGAGAGAGTGTGAGAGAGTGTGTGTGTGTGTGGGAGAGAGAGAGAGAGAGAGAGAGAAGGCCGTATCGCGTGCCAGGGTTGAACAGTCAGAGGGAGAGGGAGAGGAAGAAAGAAGGACGTCTCACGTGCCAGGGTTGAACAGACAGAGGGAGAGAAGACGTCTCACGTGCCAGGGTTGAACAGTCAGAGGGAGAGAAGACGTCTCACGTGCCAGGGTTGAACAGTCAGAGGGAGAGAAGACGTCTCACGTGCCAGGGTTGAACAGACAGAGGGAGAGAAGACGTCTCACGTGCCAGGGTTGAACAGTCAGAGGGAGAGAAGACTGTCTCACGTGCCAGGGTTGAACAGACAGAGGGAGAGAAGGCGTTTCACGTGCCTAGGTATAACAGTCATATCCTATAACAGTTTTATATCCTATTTCATTACCCAAGTGATAAAACTCTATTTATAGATCTCATGCAGAGGGAAGGTAAAATTGTCTAAGGAACAGCTTCCTCCGTGGGTTCCCTACCGATTCAGCAATGAGAATATGTACAACAAAGATGACGACGATGGTTTTTTTTAAGATGAATATAATATCTAATAATTCCACAAGTAGAAAAGGCACTTTCAGATTTTCTTATTTTACTCCTCCTCCTTATTATTATTATTATTATTATTATTATTATTATTATTATTATTATTATTATTATTATTATTATTATTATTATTATTATTATTATAACTACTACTACTACTACTCTTCCTTATCATAATAATAATGATGATAATGATGATGATGATGATGATGATGATGATGATGATGATGATGATGATGATGATGATGATGATGATGATGATGATGATGATGATAATGATAATGATAATGATAATGATAATGATAATGATAATGATAATGATAATGATAATGATGATGATGATAATATGATAGGTAATTCTTCTTCTCTATGTATTTGCTTTTGTTTTTATGCTTGCATTTCAGTCAAGCAAGTCCCGGAGCCTGAAGAGCATGCGCCATAGAAGGTCACAGAGAAACATGACAACGGATGCGCACCCCTTCCTGGCCTCTCAGCTGACCCTCTCCCTCCCTCATTGCCTCATTCCTTCTCTCCCACCCGATACCTACAAGCTGTGGTGCTTTAAAGTTGACCCAGCCAAGATCCCTCGCTGTCTCCGTCTTTCTCATTCTCATTCTCGGTTTTCTCTCCCTCTTTCGTATTCCCATTCATCTGCTTCAAGTTTACATTTACGTTAGTTCTCGTACTCAACTTCAATTACATTGTCTTATATTTTCTTAATTTCCTTTTTCTCTCTCTTCTACCTTCTCCATGGCATCCTCTGCCGTTCTGATTCTCATTTCACAATGCAGTCTCCTCCATAGCTTTATCATTTGATCAAACTCACTCCTATTTTCTTTCCTCCCTGCTCTTTCGTCCCCACTTCTTTGTCGATTCCTTCTTTCGCTCTCTCTAACCACAGCGCAAACCAACCAGGCGCACAATGATAGAGAGTCAATAAGAAAACCACGATATCCACGAACACGTATGATGCGAGATTCATTATAAAACGGTCCCCAAAAGTAACAGTGGCACCTATCAATCAATAGAGAGAGAGGGTTAGTAGACCAGCTGGCGACAGGTAGACTGAAGACGAGGGCCAGAAAATGCCTCCTACCTCCCCTTCTTCTCTCCTTATCCATGCTTCACTTGGCCCCATGGATTTAAATAAGAACTTCAGTCATGGACTCCAATCCCCAGAGCTGCGTCAACCCCCACGCCGGCTAAAATTGGCCCCTACACGCCGCTATTCTGGGCAAAGCGGCTTTCTCTCTTCCGTCAGTTCGAAATTCTTGGGTACTTGATCTTGAAACGATTGACGAAATCAATATTTCTGATCTTTTTATTTGAAAACTAGACTGCAATTACACTCTTTCGTGACTTGTATTTCGCTTAATACTCTTATTACTTAGATTCCTGACTTAAAAGCTCGGCCGTTAGGTAGGTTTAAATACCACTGTAACTACGAAGCTACAGAAGATAAAACTGTTCTCTATGGAGCTTCGATCTTGTACAATACGTATAACAGTAAAGTTTTGTGTGGAAGCCAAATCTACAACCCAGAATTGCATAGAAATCGCATTTTATAATAAGCATAATATACAAAAACTCGCATATAGTCGCAATAAACTGCACATAAAATTCCTGTTACCGCGTGTCCACTCATCGCCGCGGTTTCTTGACATTCGATCTTCTTAAAACGGCAAAAAGAAAACATTCACTGCACACCACTTGGGAAGTTCCAGTGGATGTTCGAGCTCTTCTTGCTATACAAAGTAGGATGGAGGATGGGCGAAGCGACATTTGCCAAGGGGAGATGGATTTCAGGATCTAGAATGTATTGAAAGTTATTCGTGTAAGATGATGAGCAGACTACTTTCCTGTTTCACATTGTGACCTTTGTAGCTGCGAAGGCCAAGACTTATGGCTATGTCAATGAAATATACAGGACCCGTTGGTCCGGGGGAAAGTTAGTTCGTAAATATCACTGAACTGAGCAGAGTCTTTCGAAAATCTTGATAATGATAAAGGTTAGGTTGAGTTAGCAATCCATAGCGGCCGTACAGGTAGTATATATCTACCAATTTCCCTACGTCTTTTTAGGATTAAAGTCTCTGTCAATATGTCTCTATCCCATCCTATCTGCTTCTCTGTCAAACTGTTTCTCCTTCCATTACAACTCACGAGTATTCACGTGTAAATAAGCTGAATATATGAACACTCGCAATCTGAATTAAACATATTCAAAAAGAAAAATTTCACTATGGTATGTATACGAACCATTCCTTAATCTTCTGGCGGTAATTATTTAGTAGAAATCCAAGCGTCCGCCTCTGGCCATCGCGCCAGTAACACTCCTATCGGCGCCTCGTCAAAGCCCCCCCCCCCTTCCCTCCATAAAATATATAAATAGCAGAAAACCCCATAATGCACAAAATGAGCTTCCCTTAAGATGAGACAACAGGGCTAGCAAATCAGAGCTGGTAAAACTTCATGTTGATTTACTGCCAATTGAGAAATCACTCCAAATTCTTTCTGACCAGACTATAGGCAGAGGCCACCTTGATCGCTTGACACTACAACACTACCAAGTTGGGCTTTCTTTATGGCATATATTTCGATGAAACCCACATGTGGATGACCGTTTGACTAAACAATATTATGTTAATACACTGGTTGTAGGCCTGCCAGTAGAAGCATTAGCAAGTTTCACATGGATTTCGATTGAACAGCTAGTATAAAAAAAATCCCACTTTAAGAGTCAATGTGGGATTTTAAGGGATTTTAAGCATTCAATCACATATCACAGCATTTTTCATGTGAATTTGAGTTGAAAATAAGTAAAATTTTAACAGCTACTATAGGTGTTTTGTAAACATTTATCATTCTAGTAACAACAAAAAAGTTATATTGTAAATTCCTACAATTATCTGGCAAGCAAGAAATTACCAAATACTTGAGGTATGATCATCACCATATGCAAGACCACACAACACCATTCTACAGATACATGATTTTCTTTCAAAAAAAATAATAGTCTTCAATATTCAAGCAATGATTTCTCAAAGAAATGTTTGCTTCTATCTTAGTTGTAATATCATTAAAGCTTGAAATATGGTAATTAACATAAAAAAGGCAGAAACAGTAACAAATAAATGGGTTCACAAAGTCCCATTCATAAATATTTACTATGGCAGCTGTGTCAAATAAGAAATATCTCCTGCCCACATAATTTTTTTTTTTTTAATCCAAATATAGCACTCTTTCTACCTCTAATGCAAATGACAAGGGCTAAGAAAGGAAAATCAAGTTAGGATGGTATATGAAATAACTTGGACTTTTTATTTCCTCCTATCAAAAAAATAAAGTAAGAAAGAAGATAAAGACTGATCTGAGGATAAATCACCAGGTTATTTACAAGATGATATATAGGACTTTCTCCACATAGGCTAAAACAGGTTTTACAGCTAAAATTATAGCCTTCGGCAATGTTTCAGTTGCACAGATGGCAAAGAGTCCAGACAGAAAGATAACAATCACACCCTCTAAAAAACATGTTGATAAGATACAAGATATTTTGATGCTCACAACTTGGTACCTGACCACTAAATTCCCCCCAAGTTTTGTTTTACATACTACTAAGGCCAACATTCCAGTGTGGAAAATATGGCAATGGTACAATTGAGATTTCTTAATGCATAACTGGATGATTTAAGCTAAACCAAGAGTAGATAAGGCAGTAGATTGGGATTGATTTGTTTTGTAAACAGAAGTTATATGTCACATATAATAAAACATTCTTAACACAGATATCATTCTTCGGTGGACTTATAAAGTAGTTCTCAGAAGTTAATATCAGTTCTAGCATTTCACTTAAATACAAACTTGAAGCGTACATTTAATAACTACTGCACACTTCACACTTCAGGTTTTTCCTATACACCTACGATCTCAGCAAAAAATGACGTACTTTTCATAGAAGACTGCACTAAAAAATTCAGGGGATGTATGTGCTTGCTTTTCTTGTATGAAACTTTCTATTATCTGGTGCATGTGTTACCAATAAATATAACGACATAGAGCTTTGTCAAAGCTTCTTACCATAAGTATTTATGATTATTAAAAAATGCTGTACAATTAATTTTTAATTTTTTGCTATTACAATTGTTCCCAAAATACTTTCTACACCTTTCAGCTACAGAAAATGTTGTCTATTATGCCTTATATTTGTTTCTGAGCTCTCTATTAAAGTAGTTGAATAATCCAATTGTCACCGATGAAATATTTGTTTTTCCGCTCACGTGTCAAAGACTCTACTTTCTAAACTAATTAGATCTAGGCAAAACTTACAGTATATTCTTCATTTGGGTCTAAGCTACACCTCTAAACTCATTGAATTAATCCAAAAGTAATGTCACATGCATGTAAATACATGTGCATCATCTCATCTCAACAAGTCCATCACAAAAACACCCATCAAAACAAAAATTTCTTTTCTTACCTTCATCCCCCTTCAGGTCCACCCATGGAATTTCGAAGAGATCCGCTGACTCCAGCAAAGCTTTGAGGCTCATGCCGGCATAGAGTGGATTCTCAATCACTTTATCTTCGCAGCTCATCGCAAAAAAACACAAAATCCGCAACACAGACGACGCGAGATGCAATACTTGCACAAGCAACACTTGCGAGACTCAAACTGTGATGTTTGCAAACTAGGATGAGTATAAACACCAAAACTGTAAGTGTTGAAGGATTAGATTTTGTTCACTGGACGCTTCGACGCTAGTTTAGGTAGCGCGCAGTCCTCCTAGCGGATACTTCCGACTGTCTCTTGTTTTCTGCTGCTGATACTTGAATGCTTTATCACGACAATGCTTATATCACTACGTATTTACTATGTTTGTCAAAAGTTTGTTTTTTAATGACTAGTAACAAGTATTGTATGTTCGAAATATTGACTTATACCAAGTGGAAAGGGTGCGATTTGAAGGGATATTGTAGCAGATATAAGTAAAATTCGGAGTCCAACATACTGGGCCAACTTACGTAAGCTCCCAAAACCTGTTACATAACAGTTGCTCTCTTTGGTTCCTTACCATTACATATAAACTCTTTTACAGCATACTTTAAAATTGCAAAAGTATCCTAGTTAGTTTCTTTGGCGAAAAAAATATTCGTATTCCAAAGTCCCATGCTCTGTTTACATTTCGTACGTCTGGCATGAGTTTCTGTCGTTCGGACCAGTCATGTTATCGTGTGACATAGGAAGTTATTGTATATTTTTTTCTCTGTTTTCAATAAATAAATCAGAAAAGATGTATATATTACAAATGACGAAATCTTACAGATAAGTGATCCTGAATGCCGTTTGAAGTTCATAGACTACTTTAAAATTCCTTCAAGTACTATACAATACTGAATGCTCGCTGCCTGATTTTTTTTCTCCGAAAATTGTCAATTATGTAGACTACAGCCTTTGCCTTTCCGTATTATCACGCACGTATAGCTTGGAGGGATTACATTTTAGATTTATACAAGAAAGTCTAAGCTGTTAAACTTCAAGTGTGTGTATATATATATATATATATATATATGTGTGTGTGTGTGTGTGTGTGCTTGTGTGTATGTATATATGAATATATATATATATAATATATATATATATATATATGAATATATATATATATATATATATATATATATATATATATATATATATATATATATATATATATATATATATATGTGTGTGTGTGTGTGTGTGTGTGTGTGTATTAATATATATATATATATATATATATATATATATATATATATATATATATATATGTATGTATATATATATATTTGTATATATATATGTATCTAGGTATATATATGTATATATATATATATATATATATATATATATATATATATATATATATATATATATGTGTGTGTGTGTGTGTGTGTGTGTGTGTATAAATGTATATATATATATATATATATATATATATATATATATATATATATATATATATATACTTATATGTATATGTATATTTACTTATTCATTTATTTATATACGTATATATACACATATATATACATATACTTACATTTATATATATGTATATATATATATATATATATATATATATATATATATAAATGCATGTGTGTGTGTGTGTGTGTGTGTGTGCGTGTGTGTGTGTGCGGTTGCGTGTGCTGGCGTGCATAAATACATACTGATCAAGACAGTATTTTATCGAAATGTTAATTGCACACCTTGCCCTGTGATGTAATTCTCACCCGTACCCGCTTCAACTCAAGCCATAGAAGTGTGGTAGATGGGGTATTTACTTAATATGAGTAAGTTAAGTGAAAGGAATTGCGTATAATCATATACACATAAGTAAATTGTAATATCACTCTAAGCTTTTTTCGTGTTAATCAAGCCAAGCAGGATACACTCCCCCAAGCCTCTTCTTAGTTTTCAAATAACAATAAATGTCTTTGTAACTGTTACAGATTC
>BOPN01005691.1:88693-92054 GCA_017312705.2 Penaeus japonicus | reverse complement strand
ATAGCCAACAAGACAGAGAGAGAGAAAGAGAGAGAGAGAGAGAGAGAGAGAGAGACAGAGAGATAAGAGAGTGATAGAGACAGAACAAACAGACAGCCAGCCAGCCAAACATCCAGCCAGGCAGACAGCCATCAAGACAGACAGAGAGAGAGTGAGAGAGAGAGAGATAGACAACCAGTCAAACAATCAGCCAAACATCCAGCCAGGCAGACAGCCAGCCACACAGCCAGCAAGACAGACAGAGAGAGAGAGAGAGAGAGAGAGAGAGAGAGAGAGAGAGAGAGAGAGAGAGAGAGAGAGAGAGAGAGAGAGAGAGAGAGAGAGAGAGAGAGAGAGAGAGAGAGAGGAGAGTGATAGAGACAGAACAAAAAGACAGCCAGCCAGCCAAACAAACATCCAGCCAGGCAGACAGCCAGCCACACAGCCAGCCAGCCAGACACCTAGAGAAAGGTCGACGACCAGATAAACAACAACAAAGAAAATGAAATAAAGAGGAGGAGGAGGAGGAGGAGGAAAAGATTGGCCGGACGCCCCGTCGGGCGCTTAGCCACGCCTCCTCCTCCTCCTCCTCCTCTTCCTCCTTCTTTCTTCTTCTTTATTCTTTCCTCCTTCTCCTCCTCCTTTCCTATTCTTTATTCTTTCCTCCTCCTCCTCCTCTTCCTCCTCCTTTCTTCTTCTTTATTCTTTCCTCCTCCTCCTCCTTCTTTCCTCTTCTTTATTCTTTCCTCCTTCTTTCTTCTTCTTTATTCTTTCCTCCTTCTCCTCCTCCTCCTTTTTTTCCTCTTCTTTATTCTTTCTTCCTCCTCCTCCTCCTCCTTTCCTCTTCTTTATTCTTTCCTCCTCCTCTTCCTCATTCTTTTTTCCCTCTTCCTTCCTCCCCTTCTTCCATACTTCTTCCTCTTCTATATTCTTTCATCCTCCTCCTTCTTTCCTCTTCTTTATTCTTTCCTCCTCCTCCTCCTCTTCCTCATTCTTTATTATTTCCTCCTTCTCCTCCTCCTCCCCCTTCTTTCCTCTTCTTTGTTCTTTTTTTACTCTTATTCTCTATATTCTTTGCTCTTTATTTTTTTACTCTTCTTCCTTTTACTGGAAGGACCGATAGGGTAAGGAGAGGGAAGAGGGAAGAAAAAGATGAGAAGAAGTATGGAAGAAGGGGAGGAAGGAAGAGGGAAAAGAAGAATGAGGAGAAGAAAGGAAGAGGTAGAAGGAAGGAATAGGATAAGTAATGAAGAGGGGAAGGAGGAAAAGAAAACGGAGACGAATGGAGAGGAGGAGAGAATGAAGAAGAGGTAGAAGGAAGGAAGAAGGAGAAAAAGGAAAAAGGAAATGGAAAAGAAAGAAAACAAGAGGAAAGGGGGGGAAAGAAGGGAATAAAAAAATACAGAAAGAGTAAAATAGAAAACACATAATAGAAGGAGGGAGAAAGAAGGAGGAGAAGAGGGAAGGGGTAGGGGAAGAAGAGGAGTAGGAGAGGAAGGAACAAGTGATAAGAGGGGTAAGGGAGGGAAGAGGAGGGAAGAGAAGGAACAGAGAGAAGAAAGAGAGAGAGAGGGACACCACCCCCCCTCCCTCCACTCCCCACTCCCTCCTTCCCACAAGCGGTTTCGAAGTAGGAAAAACAAGGCGGATATTGTAAATCGCATTAAATGCCAAGAAACGATTTAAAGATGACTGCGGCCGCCCAGAAGTCATCACGAAAATGATGACGAGGAGATGATTGTGCGGATGACGCAAGCAAATCATCAAAATGATTGTTTGTTCTTTGATATAGATGTTGTTGAAGGAAATACAGACAAATGGTACGGATGTGATTGCGTGGTTGGTCTCGGAGAACAAAGATACATTGGTAAGTAGGTATATAGATAGATGGATTGTTGGATAGTTAGATAGATGGATAGATGGGTAGATTGATAGATATGTAGATAGGTAGGTAGATAGATGGATAGATTGTTAGGTAGATAGATGGTTAGATAGATGGATAGATGGTTTGGTAGATAGATAAATAGATGGTTATATAGATAGATGGATAGATAGATAGATAGATATGTAGATAGATAGGTAGGTAGATAGATGGATGGATGGATAGATGTATAGATGGATAGATAGATAGGTAGAAAGATAGATTGATTGGTAAATAGGTAGGTAGATATGCAGATATGCAGATAAGTTGGTAGATAGATGGATAGATAGGTATATATATATATATATATATATATATATATATATATATATATATATATATGTATATATATATATATATATATATATATATATATATATAGAGAGAGAGAGAGAGAGAGAGAGAGAGAGAGAGAGAGAGAGAGAGAGAGAGAGAGAGAGAGAGGTATGTAGAATAATATATAGGTATATCAATGAAATATGAATAAATATACAGTTATATAGTCATATATAAATAGAGATAGATAAAAAGAGATAGAGATAGATAGAGAAAGAAAGAAGAAAGAGAGAAAGAGAGAGAGAGAGAGAGAGAGAGAGAGAGAGAGAGTTCAAATTCAAATTCAAATTCAAAAACTTTATTCCATAAATTACAATGGTTATTCTTAATACATATATAATTTGTTGCAAAAATAATTAGTATACAATACATCTGCTTGATACTATGTCACAATTGACAATTTAGGAAATGTTCTTTTAATTTTGTTTTAAATTTATTGAGGTTAGTGATGTCTTTAGCATTATGAGGTAGTAGGTTCCAGGTCAGGGGTCCACGTATTAGCATTTGTCGTGTCCCTATTTCTGTGTGTGATCTCTTGACATAAAGAGAATTTACTTGTCGTGTTCGAACACCTGATGTGTTCCCTACAGTTTGTAAGGGCAGGATCCATTGCGGATAATTCCTATTAATTATTTTATGAATGAAAACACATGTATCATAACTGCATTTGGCTTGAATTTTTCACCATTTTAGTTGAATAATATATGGGGTGATGTGATCGAACTTACTAACTTTACCCAATGAAACTCTTGCAGCAAAGTTTTGTAGTCTTTCTGCTTTCTGAATTAGGGTTTTGTTAGTAGAGCCCCAAACATTTAAGCAATGATTAATGATGCTCAGAGCTAGAGTTTGTACACCGTAATTCTTGTTTCTGTAGGGATTTGATTTTTTATATGATTAAGATATATCAATGTTCACATTAAGAAAGAAAGAAAGAGAGAGAGAATAGAGAGAGAGAGAGAGAGAGAGAGAGAGAGAGAGAGAGAGAGAGAGAGAGAGAGAGAGAGAGAGAGAGAGAGAGAGAGAGAGAGAGAGAGAGAGAGAGAGAGAGAGAGAGAGAGAGAGAGAGAGAGAGAGAGAGAGAGAGAGAGAGAGAGAGAGAGAGAGAGAGAGAGAGAGAGAGAG
>BOPN01005691.1:63693-68693 GCA_017312705.2 Penaeus japonicus | reverse complement strand
TTACGCTAAGATTATATAAATATATCTCATCTAATCTACAAATATCTATAAGCTACTTTTAAAAAAATTGAAGGCACAAGAACAAATATAAACCACTTTAAAAAAAATGAAGACACAAGAAAACAGAAGAACAACGAAGAACACAAGAACGAAGTGAAAAAAAAAAAAAAAATAAAAAATAACACGGAAGAACACGAACGAAAAATTCGTTATAAATCGTTCATTTCCACGTTTCTCACAGAACGCAATCGGATACAACGAAAAACGTAGCCGACATGTGATACATACACCTGCAACCGAATGTCTAAAGCTTTCGAATTGACGTGTGTCTGCCGCGGTGTCTGAAGCTCTCGTGGCTTTGTGTCTGTGTCTGTCGGGTTTGCTGTTGTTGTTGTTGTCTGTGGCTTTGTTGTTGTTTTTTTGTTTTTGTTTGTGTGTGTGTGTGTGTTTTGGTACGTTTTTTTTTTTCTTTTTTTTCGGATTGGAATTGTAATCTTCTTCTTCGTTATCATCATTATCATCCCTATCACCATTATCATTATCATCATCATCATCCTCATTATCATCATCATTATCATTATCATTATCAGCATCATCACCACCAGCACCATTATCATCATCACCACCACCACCATCACCACCATCATCATCACACCACCACCATAATCATCATCATCACCACCACCATCACCACCATCACCACCATCATCATATTGTCGTTAAAACCGTTACTATAATTGTCATTACTAATACCATTACTTATTCGCACTACAAATTACCACATCAATATTCACTATAACAAAAACAAAAAGAATAGAGAGATAAATAGATTAACAAACAAAATAACAAGGAACGACTTAGCAGCGAATATGTAATTACGAACAGGAAGTCTTCACTGTTTTTATTATTATTTTTTTTAACCTTAATATTTCACTCGAAAAGAATCATATAAGTCCTTTCTTTCATTTTTTTTTAAAAGGAGAAATGAAGAACTATTTCGAATATATGAATAAATACCAGTGCCAATCAACATGGTCTATCAAACAAGTGCCAAACATGTTCGCTATCAACAGTTTAGCGAAGAGGACAGAAGACGACGAGGAATTAGCGAAGAGGAGGCTACAGGTGGGGGACAGGGAGCCGGAGGACGGGGGGAGGGGGTAGAGGGTAGAGGGGTGGGGTAGCGGGGAATGGGGAGGGGGGAGGGGGACAGGGAGTCGGAGGACGGGGGGAGGGGGTGGAGGGTAGAGGGGGGGTAGTGGGGAATATGGGGGGGTAGGTGGGGGATAGGGAGTCGGAGGACGGGGGGAGGGGGGGTGGAGGGAAGAGGGGTGGGGTAGTGGGGAATAGTGAGGAGGGGGGAGGTGGGGGTCAGGGAGCCGGAGGACGGGGGGAGGGGGTAGAGGGTAGGGGTAGTGGGGAATAGGGGGGGGAGGTGGGAGAGAGGAGGAAGGGTATAGGGGTAGGAGTAAGGGAGGGAAGGAGTTGCGGTGAGGGAGTGGGGGAGTGGGAAGAGTGTGGGGAAGGCAGGGGGATGGGAGAGCAGGGGTAGGGGGGGGGGCGCTGCACCCTCCCTCACTCGCCTGTCACTGAAATTACTTACGAGTTACCCGTGGCTTGTTGGTGCCGGCTTGGCTCTCCTGTGTGTCTGCATGCTGTCTGCATGGCCGTTCATTGACTGCAGCGCTCTGCTTTTGTTTCTTATGCGTCAGTGTTTGCTTCCAGTACCCCCCCCCCCCCCTCACTGTCTTGTCTGTCTGTCCCTCTCTTTCTCTTTCTTCTCTCTCTCTCACTCACTTACTCACTCATTCACTCTCTCACTCATTCACTCATTCACTCTCTCACTCATTCACTCTCTCACTTTCTCCTCTCTCACTCACTCACTCTCTCTCACTTTCCCTCCTTCCCTCCCTCCCTCTCTCTCTCTCTCTCTTTCTCTCTCTCTCTCTCTCTCTCCCTCTCTATTTTTCTCTCTCTCATAATGATACCATTGAAATTAATTGCTATCATCAACATTATAACGGCATTATATATATTATTTTATTGTTAAGATCAGAGAGAGAGAGAGAGAGAGGGAGAGAGAGAGAGAGAACCAAAGACAGAAACATAAATACAGAGATAGCTTTAGATATCGAAACAGAGATACAAACAGATAAAAAAAGAAAAGAAAAACATTTTATAGAATGTTATAAATAAATCACCTTTACAGCTCATATGTGTCTAATAATTTCGATATCTTTATTATTAAACCCGGAAGACGATTTTCTAAAAGATCATATAATAAAGTTACTTCCGGTGCCATTGCAATTTATTTCCCGCTAATTTAACATTACTCTTTGGTGTTCCAATAAAAATCTATCTATCTATGAATCTATCTATTTACTTACATACCTGTCTGTCTATCTATTTATATGTTTATCTGTATGTGTGTGTGTGTGTATGCGTGTGTGTGTGTGTGTCTGTCTGCGTGTGTGTATGTGTGTGTGTGTGTTTGTCTGCGTGTGTGTCTGTGTGTGTGTGTGTGTCAATGTATGTGTGTGTGTGTGTGTGTGTGTCTGTCTGTGTGCGTGTGTGTGTGTGTGTGCGTGCGTGTGCGTTTACTAAAAGGGGGAAGAACAGTCTGTGCCTTTGCCCTATGTGCAGAGTTCCCTCCTACCTCTTGGCATTCACCTTCCACAGGATGAGAGTTGGTTTAAGCTAATGTCTCTGCTGCGCCTCCTTTGCTTGTGTTACTTATTCTCTCTGTCTGTCTTTTTCTTCTGGTTCGTTTATCGTCATTTGACTTCGATGCTTGAAGTGTTCTGTTTGGTATGGTCGTAGTGAAGTAATTTAGTAACTATTAATCACGTTTTAGAGGTTTAGTGTTCTGTGTCCTGAAGTACTGCAAAACCCATTTCCAAAAGTTACCGACTCAGAATTCTATAAATATCTAGCTTCTCTCTCTATCTCTATCTCTGTTTCTCTCTCTCACTCTGTCTTTCTTTCTCTTTATCTCTCACTCACTCTCTCTCTCTCTCTTTCTCTCTCTCACTCTGTCTTTCTTTCTCTTTATCTCTCACTCTCTCTCTCTTTCTCTCTCTCACTCTCTCTTTCTTTCTCTCTCTCTTTCTCTCTCTCTCTCACTCTGTCTTTCTTTCTCTTTATCTCTCACTCTATCTCTCTCTCTTTCTTTCTCTCTCTCACTCTGTCTTTCTTTCCCTCTCTCTCTGTCTATCTCTCTCTCTCTATCTATCTCTCACTCTCTCTCTCTCTCTCTCTCTCTCTGTCTCTCTCTCTCTATCTCTCTCTCTCTCTCTCTCTCTCTCTATCTCTCTCTTTCTCTCTCTCACTCACTCTCTCTCTTTCTCTCTCTCACTCTCTCTCTCTCTCCCTCTCTCACACACGATGCTTCCCAGAGTGCTTTCCACGGAGACTTTGAGTGCTTTCTCGGAGGTCCGTAGTGGTTGACGGTTCCTGATAATCACAGCTTTTTCTTTTCCGAGAAGAAAATGATGGTGTAGTTGCGTGTACGTGTTTCTTTGCTGTTTTCGGCGAGACAAACAGATAGACGCATTATTAGATGAATCAAACGAAAAGATATACGGATAAACGGAACAAATAGGAAAAAAAGAAAGAAAAGATTTAAAAAATGGACACAGAAAAGAAAAAAAATATATAAAAAAGACAGAAAAGGAAAAAAAAAACAGACAGAAAAGATAAAAAAAATAATAATAATAAAATAGACAGACAGAAAAGGTAAAAAAAGATAAAAAAGACAGACAGAAAAGATAAAAAAAAATAAGAAAAAGACAGACAGATAACACTTCCAAACACATCACGCGCGATAACATGAATTAGACCATCAATATATATCGATATCTGTGGCTCGCGCATGCACACGCTGCCGGAAGTTGCCTGTTCACTTCCACTGCCGAATCTGTCTGTTGCTACGCAGAAAATGATGTTACGATTAAAGATTCCTAATCCGTGGTAGACTTTTAAAACTCCTTTCTGGTGTTAGGAGCAAGTGTTAACCACCTCGTGTGAGTGCCGGATAAACCGAACGCATTAGTATAGCATTCACACGTGTTACTGTAACAATATATATACATACATACATACACACACACACACACCTATATATACACACACACACACACACACACACACACACATACGCACACACACACACAGACGCACACACACACACACACATATATATATATATACACATACATATATATATATATATATATATATATATATATATATATATATATATATAAACCATTCTTCTTCCCACATTACGATAAACCAACCCCCTCCCCTCCCTCTCCCCCTCCACCCCTCCCTTACCCCCAACCCTCCACAAAGACAAATAAGAATAACATCCCCCCTTTATATACATGTGATAAAACCTCGTGTTATGGTGACCCCAGCCACACCATGAAGATGTAGTAGTGTCTGCATATCTAGAAGCGGCGAGGTATCCTTCCGTCTGAGGTCCTGGGTGTGGTGTCTGGAACACTGGCGACCCATGTGTGTGCATCGCTCAATATTGCAAGCGCCACGATACTAAAACACCGGCAATAGCCACGTGTTGATGCTATTGTTATTGGTATTATTAACTAGGATATGGTGATGATGGTGGTGGTGGTGATGGTGATGATGATGGTGAGGATGATAGATAAAGATGATTATAATTATAATGATGGTAATGACGATAAAATCATGATGATGATAGTAATGATAAAGATAACGATCATAATAACAATAAGGATTATTATAATAATGATAATAATCATAATGATGATAATAATAATGATAATAATAATGATAATAATAATGATAACGTAATAACAACAACGGTAATGATTATAATAAAGATAGTAATAATAATGATAACAATAATAGTGATAATGATAGTAATCATTATAGTAATAACGATAATGATAACAATAATGATAATAAAAAACGATGATAATAATAATAATCATAATAACACTAATAATGACAATAAC
>BOPN01005691.1:30000-33702 GCA_017312705.2 Penaeus japonicus | reverse complement strand
GAGAGAGAAAGTGAAGTAGAAAGATAGATATGTAGATAGATAGATACAGAGAGAGAGAGAGAGAGAGAGAGAGAGAGAGAGAGAGAGAGAGAGAGAGAGAGAGAGAGAGAGAGAGAGAGAGAGAGAGAGAGAGAGAGAGAGGTGAAGTGAGAGAGAGAGTTCTATCTATATGGACAATTGGCTATTTGGCTATTTGTGTTCATAAGACAGTGAGAGAGAGAGAGAGAGAGAGAGAGAGAGATACAGATAAAGGTAGGTAGGTAGATAGATAGATAGAGAAAGCGAGAGAAAGAAAGAAAAAAAGGAAGAAAAATGCAATTGCAATACATATATTCTCAACCCTTCCATCAACCAATAAAGTTAATAACAAGCCTGACATGTTAACCAATTCAATCACAGTCATTTTGTTCTAGAATTTGCATATTTCAGATATATTTGAAGTAGACATATGGTATTCATAATCATATATCTTGCTGGTAGATTACATAAACAAGGTTATCTATTTGCTTGCATGCAATATTTTCTCCTTTTTTATGCCTGAAAGTTAATTGCTTACTAATTGTTCAATTGCCCACTTCCATGCTCAGTTGCGGTCATGCGCAGCTTTGATTAATAACCTTGTATTGCTTCTCATGCACTTGATGTTGCCATGCGAGGAAGCGTATGGAAGGAAGTTTGACGTGAATTCGTAAGGTATTGAATTTTATTAGGTCTTTATTATTATCATCATCTGTCATGCTGACTCGTGTGTTTTTTTTCCTGTATCTTCACCTTCCTGTGTTTAATTCTTCAAACACACATGAACATGCACACATACACACGCACACACAATCATGCACACGCACACACAATCATGCACACTCATACACACTCAAATTTCCCATAACTTCTTGGGGTTAACACTACTTTGCATAAATTTGCTTGGATGTGCACCAGCCTTACAACCAGAGGACTTCCCAGGACGTACCCAGGGCTTCCCAGGACCCTCTAGGACTTTCCAGGACTTTCCAGGACTTCCCAGGACTTTCCAGGACTTTCCGGAACTTACCAGGACTCTCCAGGACCTTCAGGAACTTACCAGGACTCTCCAGGACTTTCCGGGACTCTCCAGGACTTTCCGGAACGTACCAGGACTTTCCAGGATTCTCCAGGACTTTCCGGAACTTACCAGGACTTTCCAGAACTCTCCAGGACTTTCCGGGACTCTCCAGGACTTTCCGGAACGTACCAGGACTTTCCAGGATTCTCCAGGACTTTCCGGAACTTACCAGGACTTTCCAGAACTCTCCAGGACTTCCCAGGACCCTCTAGGACTTTTCAGGACTTTCAAGGACTTTCCGGAACTTACCAGGACTTTTCAGGATTCTCCAGGACTTTCCGGAACTTACCAGGACTTCTGTAGGACTTTCCAGGACTTCTCTCCAGGACTTTCCAGGACTTCTCTGGGACTTTCCAGGAACTTACCAGGACTTTCCAGGATTCTCCAGGACTTTCCGGGACTTTCCAGAGCTTTCCAAAACTTTCCAGGACAATATAGATAGGCCTCCGAGACAGTAATCGGAAGGAGTAAACAGACAACTATAAGGAAATCGAGAGGTTTTACTATAGGATTCTCACACGGCCTAGGGAGAGGAGGTAGGGGGGGGAAGGGGGAGAGATAGTGGGGTGGGGGGGTGGAAGGGGGAGAGATAGTGGGGTGGGGTGGGGGGGTTGTGCAGTGAGGCCAAGGGGTTGGAATCTGAGAAACGCCATTTTCAGGTTTTGAGGAGAGTGGCCAGGCTCGAGGGTGTGGCCGGGGAAGTACCGACGCGGCGGTACAGTTGAGGAGAAGGAGGCGGATGTGTATCCTGACTAGGGTTGCTGAAGTGATGTTTCGGGATGGATCGGTCTCGTTTTAATTGGGGGTCTTGATTCATCTCTTTCTTTCTCTTTCTCTCGTTCTCTTTCTTTCTCTTTCTCACTCTCTTTATCTTTTTCTCTTTCTTTCTCATTCTCTTTCTTTCTCTTTCTTTCTTTTTCTTTCTCTGTTTCTCTTTCATTCTTTCTTTCTCTTTCTCTTTCTCTCTCTCTCTCTCTTTTTCTCTTTTTCTCTTTTTCTCTTTGTCACACACACACAAATACACGCATATACATACTGCGTGTGTGTGTGTGTGTGTGTGTGTGTGTGTGTGTGTGTGTGTGTGTGTGTGTATATATATATATATATATATATATATATATATATATATATATATATATATAACTGAGATAACTGAGCCTATCCCCCCCTTCCTTCTCGTTTTACTTCTTATCCTTCTCTTCTTCCATCTCCTCCTCCTCCTCCTCCTTCTCCTCCTCCTCCTCCTCTTCCCCCTCCTGCTCCTCCTCCTCTTCCCGCTCCTCCTTCCCCTCCCTCTCCCCCCTCCTTCCTCCTCTTCCTTTTCCCCTACTCCTCCTCCCCCTCCCCCCTCCTCCTCCTTCCTCCTCCTTCCCCCTTCCCCCTCCCCCTCCCTCCTCCTCCCTCCTCCTTCTCCCTCCCCCACTCCGTCCTCCCTTGTCCCCTCCTCCTTCTCCCCCTCCTTCTCCTCCCTCTTCCCACCTCCTTCCTCCCCCCCCCCCCCTCCTCCTCCTCCCCCTCCCCCTCCACCTCCTCCTCCTCCTCCCCTCCTCCCTCCTCCTCCTCCCCTCCCCCCCCCCCCCCCTCCCCTCCTCCCCCTTCCACCTCCACCTCCCCTGAGCCCTTCCCCCTCCTCCCTCCTTCCCTCTCCTCCTCTTCCTCTTCCTCGGAACCCGTCGGACCGGCTTAAGGCAACAGGTGTAACGCCACTTCCAGGGTCAGCGGGCAGATGGACGTCAAGGTGTCATGCATAATCTGATACGTGACCCACCTGCTACTGTGTTCTTTCTTGCATGATTCTGGCTGGCACTCCTGCCTGACGGTGGGTTTGTGGGGGAGGTTGGGGGTTGGGGGTTGGGGGTTTGTGGGAGGGGTTGGGGTTATGGGGGGTTGTGGAGGGTTGGGGGTTGTGAGGGGTTCGGGGTTGGGGGGGGGGTTGGGGTATGTGGTTGTGGGGGTTGTGGGAGGGTTGGGGTATGGGGTTGTGGGGGTTGGGAGGGTCGGGGTTGTGGGGTGTTGTAGAGGATTGGGGGTTGTGGGGGGTTCGGGGTTGGGGGTGGGGTGGGTTGGGGGTTGTTGGGGGTTGGGGATATGGGTTAGAAGGGGGTGGGGTATTCGGGATGGGGGGGTTATATGGACACCACTTGGGATTTACGTAAGAAATCGTTACATCCAGATACAAAGAAACAAACGAACAAACAAAAAAACACGAAAGAAATACAGGAATGGAAGAAAATAGAAGGAAATACAATACAGTGATGATGATAGGATGATGATGACACTGATGATGGTAATGATGTACTGATGATAGTGATGATTATGATGCTAATGATAACAATGATAGTAATATAATGTTAATAACAATAATAGAGAATTATAATGATGATAATGATGAAAATAACAATAATAATGATGATAATAAAAATCATGACAGGGATAAAGATAATAATAATAGTAATAATTTAAATGATATTACTACTAATAATAATCATAATGATGGTAATAATCATAGTACCAGTGATGATAATGATGATCATAATAACATGGATGATCATAATAACATGGATGATAACAATAATCATGATAATGATAACAATGATAATGAT
>BOPN01005690.1:90000-92100 GCA_017312705.2 Penaeus japonicus | reverse complement strand
CTCTCTCTCTCTCTCTCTCTCTCTCTCTCTCTCTCTCTCTCTCTCTCTCTCTCTCTCTCTCTCTCTCTCTCTCTCTCTCTCTCTTTCGTCAACTATCGCTTCGCATGCTTTCAGTAACAATCGATAATAATAAAAATAAATAACATTAAAGATTAAAACAATACAATAGGAAAATATAGGAGGACAAAGAGCAAGTGGAAAAACAAGGTGGAGGAGCAGGAAGTAGAGGAGGGAGGAGGAAAAAAGAGGAAGCGGAGGTGGAAGCGGAGGAAGTGGATGGTTAGGAAGAAAAGGTGCAAGAGGTGGATGAAGGAGGAGAAAAAGAGAAGGAAGAAGAGGTGGATGATTAGGAGACGGAGGAGAGAGAGAGAGAGGAATAGATAGATAAGGAGGTGGAGAAGGGAGATGGAAGGAGGATAACAAAAATGATAACAAGAATAACACAACCAGAAACAACACCATCAATAATTCGAAAAAGATAACCAAACAACCAACAACAATCACAACAAAATTAATAACAACAACAACAATATAACCAGCACCATCGCCACCATACAACGCCAACCACCCTGTATTCCGCTCCCAGGGTGGGCGTGAGAACAGGAGCAGCGACCGGGACGTCCCGCGCAGCCTACGCCCTGCAGTACGCCCTGACGCCCACGCCCACGCCCACGCCCACGCCCACGCCCGGGCGGTCCAAGAAGGGAGGGCGAGATAGGGGGAGGGAGGAGGGGTGGGGAGGGGGAGGGGGAGGGAGAGGAGGAGGAAGGGGATGGGGATTGGGAATGGAGAGGATGGGGATGAGGATAGGCATGGGGAGGGAGAGGAGGGGGAAGAGATAGAGAGGGAGGGGGAAATAGGGAGGGGAGGATTAAGAGGAAAAGGTAGGGAAGGGAAGGGGAAGATGAATGGAAGGGGCGTCGATGGCGACGGAGAGGGGGTGAAATGGGGAGGGAGGGGAGGGGAGGGGAGGGGGTAAGGATCGGGGGATGCTTAGGAGGAGGATGGAATGTAAGTAAAAAAAAGGGAAAGGAAAAACACAAGTGATTGGGGGGAAAAACGAGAAAGCGAGAGAAAGGGAATGCACAGCTGACATAAACAAACTTGAGGAAAGGAAAGAGATCCAACAAAACCAATCAACCAATCCCCTTTCCCTGTCCCTCTCCTAACCAATTTCCTCATGCGTTTTCCCCGTGACATCATGACCACGGTTGAGAAGAGCGCAAGGATGCCAGGGTGCCAGGATGCCACTCCCTGGGCGTCACTGCCGCGGTGCCACTGTTGCGAGTGTACCGCGACGGAGCCACTCCTTCCCTCCACTTCCTCCTCCTCCCCCTCTCTTCTCTCCCCTCTGCTCCCTTCTCCTCCTCCTCTCCCTCTCCCCTCCCACCATCCCTCCTCCTTCCTCTCCTCCTCCCACCATCCCTCCTCTCTTCCTCTCCTTCTCCGTCCTCGCCTACCCATCTTCTCCTTTCCCCACCCTCCCCCTCCCCCTCCCCGCAACCCCCCTCCCCAACTCCCAAGGGACAGCCAGTGCCATCGCTCTCCCACGTAAGCCTCTCCTTAAGACGTTTACGAGGAGAGGATCAAGAGGGGGGGAGAGGGAGAGGGAGAGGGAGAGGGAGAGGGAGAGGGAGAGGGAGAGGGAGAGGGAGGAGAAGGAGGAGGAGGAGAGGAAGGGGAGGGAGAAAGAGGAGAAGGAGAGGAAGGGGGGGGGCGGTTAGTGGTTGGGGATGTGGGTAGGTGGGGGCGAGGGGATGGGGAAGGGAAAAGGAAAGGGAAGGGAGGGAGGAGGAGAGGAGAGGAAGGGGGGGGGGGCGGTTGGCGGTTGAGGCGGGATAGGGGGAGGGGGAAGGGGGGAAGGGGAGGGAATCTTGTTTTAGTTAACCCCAACAGAGAAGGAAACAATTATAGGAAAGAGGGGACTCGTTTACACTGCGGGCGAGGGAAAGAAGGCGGGGGGGGGGGGACGGAGGCTTGGCCTGTTATCGCGGCTTAGGACTTCGGGTGGGGGGGTAAGGGGGAAGATTTGCCTTGCCGGAAGCTCTCATCGAATTATGGGGGGGGGGGGGGAGGGGAGAAGAAGGGGAGAGGGGAGGG
>BOPN01005690.1:77500-82500 GCA_017312705.2 Penaeus japonicus | reverse complement strand
AACAAATTAAAGAAAGGCAAGACCCTTCCTCCCTTCCTCCCTCCCTCCTTCCCTCTCTTCCCTTCCTTTTCCTTCCCATCCCTTCCTTCCCTTCCCTTCCTATCCCTTCCTTCCTCCCTTCCCTTCCCTTCCCTTCCCTTCCCTTCCCTTCCCTTCCCATCCTCCCTCCCTTCCTCCCTCCCTCCCTTCCCTTCCCTCCCCATCCCATCCCTCCCTCCCTCCCTCCCTCCCTCCCTCCCTCCCTCCCTCCCTCCTTCCCTACCTTCCCATCCCATCCCATCCCATCCCATCCCATCCCTTCCCACCCCATCCTCCCTCCCTTCCTCCCTCCCTTCTTCTCCTTCTCCTTTCCTCCCTTCACACACAAACGAGTAAACAGAAAAAAAGAGAAGAGAAAACATGATGAGAAAGAGCAAATGCAAAAGCAGGAAGAAAAGAGAAATATATAGAAAGATGAAGAGATAGAGAAGAGGAAGATATAGAGAAAGTGTTGAACAGAAAGAGATAGGGAAAGCAATTGATAGAGAAGAGAAAGAAATAGAGAAGGGAAAGAGATAGGAGGAAAATATAGAGAAGAAGAAGAGCAGTGAAAGATATGGAGAAAGAGAAGAGAAGAGAAGAGATGAAGAAAGAGGAAGAGAAGAGAAGAGAAGAGAGGGGGATAGAGAAAGAGGAAGAGAAAGAGATCAAGGAGGAGAAAGAGATAGAGATAGAGAAGAGGAAGAGAAGAGAAAGAGAAAGAGAAAGAGAAAGAGAAAGAAAGAGGAAGAGAAAGAGATAGAGAAGAGGAAGAGAGAGAAAGAGGAAGAGCCAGAGCCAGCCTTCTGAGACCTTGTGCTTTGACAGTCGTCGCCAGGATCTCGAGGACTTGACTCTGATAGCGACTGCTTGCGATAAGGCACGCCGAGGCTCGAGGAGTGCTTGCCTGATTGGCCTTTCATTATCGTGCTTGTTTTGTTCGGGGATTTGTGTGCGTGGGTGGGGGTGGGTGGGTGGGTTTGTGTGGGGTGTGTGGGTTTGTGTGCGTGGGTGGGTGTTTGTGTGCGTAGGTGGGTTTGTGTTTGTGTGGGTGGAGGTGGGTGGGTGGGTTTGTGTGGGTGTGTGTGTGTGTGTGTGTACAAGTGTGTGATAACAGGGAAAGTATTGACACCGTTTAATTAGTTCGCATGCACTTATGTCCATGAACGTAAATCCAGAGATAGCCAGGATCTGAAGGATCAGAGAAATAAGTGGCAAGATAACTGTTCCTTTGGCTGCCAAGGTATCTCCGTGTTCTAGAAGGCGCGCGCGCACACACGCACACACACACACACACACACACACACACACACACACACACACACACACACACACACACACACACACACACACACACACATGTATATGTATATGTATAAGTATATGTAACACCATCAACAACATCCCGTCCCAACTCGCAACACTTCTTGTTGACGGCGAGTGCAGAATGCAACCGGAAACCCTAGCAACATCGTGGCAGGGCAACATCGCCATCTCTCGCGTGCTGAGCGGACGTCAGAGGCCACCCCCCCCCCCCCCACACACACACAATTTACCTGTTACCTTTTTCCGAGGTCGAGAGAGCCACGCCGGGCCTTCGTCGCTTAAAGATATATATACTTTTTTTTTTTTTCTTCTTTTTTTTTCCCTCTTTTTTTTTGGGGGGCGGGGGGGGGGGGGCATCGTGCAAGAAGGTTCATGTGTCTGTTGGTCTCATAGAACGTCTTTCTGTGAGCCCCGCCCGTAACCAGTTACATACAGAAAAGATCTAGACATTTTTCTAGAAACCTTTTACAGATAATTGTTATAAAGATCGTCTGTAAGAGTGATCGTGGATTACGCATTGGGTTGGAGATGTGGTTTGGGGTTTGAGTGATAAGGCGGAATATTTGAAAAAAAAAAAAAAAAATTATCGTCTGTTTAAGAAAATGGTAAAGGAGGTTACGAACCATCCTGAGATTTTATAAAGAATCCAGAAAGGAAGACGAAGATAAATCTAGATTTGAGAATCCTTTAGAGGAGCCACTGTGAATGAAACCCACGCTCCCTTTGGAATCATCATCGCCAAAGGTACGGGCGTGTGGGCGTGGGACCCGCATGGTGTCATTAAGGTCGAGGTTTGTGGGCGAGACACAATGGCGGGGCGTGGTCCTCTCCCGTTTTCTTTGCTTTTCGCTCTCGTGTTTATAGAAGGGGGAGCTTAGCTATTCTCGTTAGGAGGATGTCTTAGGCGTGTTGCTTTTGTTCGAAACCAGCGATAGATTGTGATGAATGGTTGGGATAATTGGATATTGGTGCAGTAGGAGATTGATGGATAGACTGATCTGTTAACGGGAGGATAGAAGATAATGAAAATCAGAATATATCCATAATGTGCTATTTTTTTAAAAATTTCCAGACGTTACTGGATACAAAGACGATAGTTCTGTGTCTTATGAATATGAAAGAGAACATAAGAGATACATTTACGGTCTTACTCGTGATAGATTCATAGAAATCAGAGATATAGATAGATATATCAATTTAGGAGAATTTGCGTTCTGGATGAAAATATTTAGAACGAGAAGTATTTTGTGGAAAACGGTGGAATTTCCTGCCGTGTTATTTTTCGCATTCTATCAGCCAGCTGGTCTTATCGTGTTCTAGATATATTATCTTGGCATCAAACTCCTTCTTTCTCTTTTAATATTGATCTGTTTACATGTACGTTTGGTATTGTATTATGGATCTCTCTCTCTCTCTCTCTCTCTCTCTCTCTCTCTCTCTCTCTCTCTCTCTCTCTCTATATATATATATATATATATATATATATATATATATATATATATATATGTGTGTGTGTGTGTGTGTGTGTGTGTGTGTGTGTGTGTGTGTGTGTGTGTGTGTGTGTTGTGTGTGCGCGCGCCCGCGCTCGCGCCCGCTTGTGTAATCCGTTATTTCATCACTTTCACAACCACGCACCGCCGACGAGAGCGGGCTAATCAGCGGGGCGAATCTTGATCTGGCAAGAAAATCGAGCGAGGACAGCCCCGCCTGCCAGACCTCGCAAACAGGTAACGGCGAACCAGTCCTTTAAAACCAGACCCGGGCTGTCGGAAGGGCGCTGGTGCGAGGGAGATTCGCTAGAGAGGGAGAGGGATTGGGGACAGGGAGGGAGAGCGAGAGAGGAAGGGAGAAGGGGGAGATGGGGGAGAGGAAGGGATGAAGGCAGAAAGGGTGGGAGGGAGGGAAGGAGGGGGGGAGACGAGAAAAAGGCTTGGGAACTGAAGACGGGGAGGAAAGAAAGAAGGAGAGAGAAAGTAAGAGTATCTCATTTCCTTCGGCAAATACCTCTCATTCAGTACTTACCCCCCCCCCCCCACCCATTAAAAAAACAACTTTCCCCCCCTTTTTTCAAACCCTAAAGGCACCCCCCCCCCACACACACACACTCTTTTTTCGAGAAAATAAAAAAAACAGACGTGAAAAGAAATATCCACACAGCCTCCCCATTTGACTGAGTGTTCTTATCAGCAGCCAATTTCCAGGAAGAACGTTATCTCGCTCATTGTAAGAGTTCCCACAATCCTCGTCTGTACTAAGAGCCGTAAGGGAGGGGAGGGGGGGAGGGGAGGGGGAAGGGAAGGGGGTGTCAGTCGTAGCGAGTCGTAAGGTCGTATGAATGCCGATGAAGGGAGGGAAGGGGGGAAGGGGGAGGGGGGAGTGGAGGGAGGAAGGGTGGGGGGGTGAAATGAGAGATTCCGAGATAAGCTTCAAGTTCAAATCTGGTTGAGATAAGGACTGCGAGGCTATACTGCAAAGCCCTTTTATTGTGGTCTCAGGAATGCTGGTATATAGGGGGGTGGGGGGTGGGGGGGTTTATCTTTTTTTCACATAGCAACAAAGAGGGAGAGGTAGAGGGAGAGGGAGGGGGAGAGGGAGGGGGAGGGAGGGGGAGGGGAGAGGGAGGAGGGAGAGGGAGAGGGAGAGGGAGAGGGAGGAGGGAGAGGGAGGGGGGAGATGGGAGTCTGAATGGGGTAGAAAGGTGGTGTAGAGATTAGGAAAGGTAGGCATGAGAAAAGGGATGATGATGATGATGATGATTATAATTATATGCGGTGATGATGATAACAAAAGTGATATTAGTAAGGCTATTGATGATGATGGTAATGTTAATGATTATAAAAAAGATGATAATGATAATAATATTAGTAATATTAACAATGTTAATGATGATGATAATGATAATAATAATAATAATGATAATGATAATGATAATAATGATAATAATGATAATGATAATGGTCATTACTATAATGATAAAAATGACAATAATGATAATCTTCATAAGAAAAACATAAACAATCCAACAATACTACTCCCCCTTCGACTACTACTACTACTAAGAACAGCGATAAAAAAAAACAAAAAAGAATGAGCAGAGAAAGAGGAAGGAACCGCCCGGCCGTAGAGGAGGAGGAGGAGGGCGTGCGAGTCGCCGAGAACCGCGAGCTCAATCATGCGAATTCGGTCATGCAAAATCCGAAGCGTCGTCGCGGTTAGAGAAAAAAAAAGAAAGAAAAAAAAAAGAGTTTTCGGCGGTCGCGGAGAAGAGGCGTGTGTGTGTGTGTGTGTGTGTGTGTGTGTGTGTGTGTGTGTGTGTGTGTGTGTGTGTGTGTGTGTGTGTGTGTCGGTAACCGCCCGCTTTCGCAACTAGAATTCGGTGGAAAATATTCGTTGAAGACTGGCGACGTGTAGGTGTGGAGGAGGTGGTGGGCTTTGTCATTGCGTGGCACGGGCGGTCGTTTTGACTTGTCTCTCTTTCTCTTTCTCTCACTCTGTTTCTCTCTCTCAGTACCTCTCTCTCTTTCTGAATCTCTCTCTCTCTCTCTCTGTATCTTTCTCACTCTCTGTATCTTTCTCTCTCTCTCTCTCTCTCTCTCTCTCTCTCTCTCTCTCTCTCTCTCTCTCTCTCTCTCTCTCTCTCTCTCTCTCTCTCTCTC
>BOPN01005690.1:42500-70000 GCA_017312705.2 Penaeus japonicus | reverse complement strand
GTGGCTATTAGTATTATATGTGTTTTACTATTTTGTAAAGGAAGAGGTAGTTTATATTTCCATTTGTTGTTATGCCACCACCACCACTACCACCACCACTACCACCACCACCTCCACCATTACCACCTCCAACACCACTACCACTTCTACCACCACTACCACCACCACCATTCCTTCCGATAATCATTAATTCGCTACTTTTGCAAGTGCAAAGCTCGAGGGAGTATGAACCTACCCTTCCAGCCCATTCCATCGTTCATGTTGACACCTCGACTCCGGAGCGACTGAAAGATCTGATTTCCCTTCGGCGAATGGCTCTCGCTGATTAACAATCGATGAGTGAAATAAGTGTCTAATTAGGAAAAATAGCAGTTGAGTCAGTGCTACTTCATTACCATTGGTCATTTCTAAAAAAAAAAAGAAAAAAAAAGAAAGGAAAAAAAAAATTCTGAAATAAAATGCCAGCTATGGATGAAGTTCGTTTTTTTTTTCTTATACGATGATAAGAACGGTGAATAAGAACGGAACATATATGCTAACGACGAAGAATGAATAGAGAGCCTCAAGAAGAGAGAAGGAGAGGGAGTTGAGAGGGAGAGAGAAGGAGTGGAAGTGGGAGAGGGAGAGGGAAATAGAAAAAGAGGGGTAGAAAGGGAGAGACAGAGAGAAGGAGAGGGAAAGAAAGAGAAAGGAAAAGGAGATGAAGACAGACAGACAGAGACCCACTCCCCAGAGGACGACGTCGCCAGTCACACGAGGCCAAGGTTAAGGCCGACAGGAAAGGCAGAAGGAAAATGCTCCCAAGTAATGATTCCTCTGGGTCATGCTCGAGGAGGGGGGCCTCATTAGCCAAAGAAATGCGGGTGTGTGCTAAAAGGAGAGAGGGAGAGGGAGAGGGAGAGGGAGAGGGAGAGGGAGAGGGAGAGGGAGAGGGAGAGGGAGAGGGAGAGGGAGAGGGAGAGAGAGAGAGAGAGAGAGAGAGAGAGAGAGAGAGAGAGAGAGAGAGAGAGAGAAAGAAAGAAAGAAAGAGAGAGGTGTCAGGCAGGAAAGCAAACAAGCAAGCAAGCAAGCAACCAGACAGACAGACAAACAGAAACAGAACAAAACAGAACATACAGAAACAGAGACAGACAAAACAGAACAGACAGAAACAGAAACCGAATCAGCCCTACAGAATACAGAAGAGACACCCGCAGAAGAGAAGAAACCGAAAAAGAAAAAGTTCCCCGTGGCACTACACACGAATCTCGACTCCAGCCAGCTGACGTAATCTCCGGCTTGTGTCCTAATGCCTCCGCTTTGCCTTAACGCGAGCACGATGAGAAAATGAGCGCCCGGGAGACCATTAGCGAGCGAGCCAATTTGGTTGGGCGGTTTGCGGAGGGCGGACCCCGAGGGACGCTGGAGGGACCCCTGTGGGCGCTGTACGTGGGAGGGAAGGAGGGAGGAGAGGGGTGGGGTAGGAGGGATGGAGGAGGGGAGGGGGGAGTGTCTCAAGAGGGGGGGTGTCTCAAGAGGTATGGGCTGGAGGGATGGAGGAGGGGAGGGGGAGGAGGGGGGTAGAGGACAGGGGAGGGTGGATGTCTTGTGGTGGGCGTGGGTGGTTTTGCGCATCTTGGGAACACCTCCGAGGTTCTCCCGAAATGAGGCTGAAGACTTTTGCTCCATGTTGCGGGCGTCGTTATTACATCGTGAGGGAATGCGAGCCGGAAAAAAAATTCGGTCAAATTAGTTACTTGGTTGAAGTCTTGGCTTTATTATGTAAATTTTTTTTTTTTTCTTAATCTTTGTCATCAACGTGTTATGAGTTTTAAGTCTTTGTATAGTTTTATAGATATATACATATATATAATTTCTTATTCTTTCTCCCAACAGGCACAAGGAAGGGGACAGGAAAGAGCGAAGACATCGTAGTGAGAATCAGCAGTTTGAAGAAACGTTACGAGAAGTTCCAGAAGCCCACGTCCAGGGGTCCGGCCCCCCTACCCCCACCCCCCGCGTAATGGCCCCCGGCACCCTGCTTTGCACACGCTGGTAGTTCTCACAAACCGCCAACGTAAGTAAAAAAGAAAGAAAAAAAGAAAAAAAAAGTTTCTGATGACTAGAAAAAAGAGAGAAGAAAACTTAAAATCACTTTGTTCTTTTCTCACGTGTACAAACGCGCGCCTAGCTCAGTAATGACGCGACTGAATTCATGTTCATTAACGTAATACCAATTTAATTAATCTGACATTTTCCTCCCCCTTTGCCCACCGCAGATGCCGGGCAACGTGCGAAACACAGGGCAGAATGACTCGCACAGGACGCCCATTACCTCTGCCGCCCGCACCAAATCTCTCGATTGCTTGGCTGATAAATCCGTACGTTGTATTTTCCTTTTGTGTTGTATTTCTTTTGTTTGTTGTATTTTTTTTTTATTATTCTTTCACAATTTGTCGAGTTTTGTCACGATTATATTATTATAATTTGACTAGAGTTGGGAATAGCGACGAATGAGACATCAGCTCTCCATAGGCGATGCACGAACCCAATTGCTATAATCGCAACCGAGCAATGTTGACTGACCGTTTCCCTCCCCAGGATAAGACGAGTGAGTATGTCCCGTCCAGGATCACGCGGACGCAGCCGAAGATCAAGTCCGATGCTATGCAGTTCGTGAAGGTGAGTTCAGGTCTTTGGCGTTTTTTTTTTTTTTTTTTTTTTTTTTTTCAAGAAACCTTTCCCGATTTAGAAGGAGCTTTTTTAAGACTCTTTTTAACATTTAGAATAAAGATTTTTTTTTTTTTCGCATTGGTGAGTCCGTCTACCCCTTCTTGATAGTGTGTGAAAGGACTGTGAGAAGTGTCGCAGAGTGTCACAGTTGTTTGTGTTGTTTGCGTCACTTTGATCTTTCCCTCGAGGTGCTCGGGCACACTTTTCGCAGGCACTTTCACGCCCATCAAGGAGAATCTGATTTGCACAGTGCCAGGGTAGTAGTGAGTGGTGTTCGGGTCACCCTGTGTAGGGCAGGCGTGGCTCTCCGTTTCCTTGTGGTAACAGTTGCGAGTGATATATCGCCACGGCTTGCATGCACTATGGCAGATGGCATTGCATGACTTATCCATATAAAAAAGAAAAAAAATAATTATCGATCATTGGACTCTTTATCTTTATGCTAAAGTGCCTTATTTTTCTCCCTCCCGGTCCAGCCTCCTTCAAACTTTGCACACAATCGGTGGCAGCGCCCTCAGGTAAACTATGTAGCCATGCACTGTAAAGGTCCTGCCGTTGCAAGCCCCCTGGCAGGACTCTGGAAACGTAATCGCCACAAACTCGCATGCTTTATGTTGGCATCACTATTATTGTTTATTCATTATCATTACTATTATTGATATTATTATTGTTATTATTAAAGTTGTTACCATCATTGATATTACATTTGTCGTCAGGCCTGTTATATTATTATTATTGTTATTGTTGTAATTACAATTATCTTGGGATGTTAGTCATCCACCTGCTTACATATTTATGTCGGCGAATGTAATGACGGCACACTAGACCTGCTAACAAATACTTGATGCTGCTTCACATTAAAGCAAGACGGAGAGCTGTCTTACTGTATTTATTTTGGGCTAAAATTCTGATTTCAGGAAACCCTGTTCTCAGTACATCCAGTGCCTGCAGCTGAAGTTTCGACCTCTACTTCTTATATATATATATATATATATATATATATATTTGTATATATATATATATTTATATATATATATATATATATATATATATATATATATATATATATATATATATACATATATATATGCATATATATATATATATATATATATATATATATATATATATATATATATATATATATATATATACATATATATATATATATAGATGCATGACCTTCTTAGCTAGATAAGGAGACTAGATTCTAACCTGAGCAATTGATTTCAAGCGCTCCCCTTCCCTCGCCCCACAGACCGGGCCCGCGGTGCTGTACAAGTCGGCGACGGAGCAGATTAAGAAGGCCGAGGCCGTGAAGGCCATGAGAAAGCACCTGATCGCCGAGGAAGAGGATTGGCAGCAGGTGTGTGTGTGTGTCACTCGGCTCGAGTCGGTTCCTCTCGGGTTCTCCCTTCCCCCCCCCACCTCTTTCCCCCGCGGCTCTGCTCTCCATTTGGGACGTCGTAACGATTTATCTTTCTGCCTGGTCATTGCAAAAAGAATGGTATGAGCAGGTAGAGGGATATATAGATCGTTATGGCGGGGAAAATGAGAGGTTGGCCGCGGAACGGAGGTGCCGTTGTGGTGTGCTCTGGAGGCCCGCCATGACGGCACTCGCGGAGAATTTGCCGAGTTCCTTTATCATCTTCTTGGTTATTTCTTCTCTGTTTTTTTCGCCTTGGGAACTAACTGAACCCCAATAGCATTTTAAACTGAATCCTGCACGGATGCACAGTTGATGAAACCCCCCTTTTCCGAGGAAATCATTCGGAGGAACTGTTTAAGGATTCGGGTGTCTCTGTCAACGTAACTCTCAAACTAGGGTGTTGGCCTTCAAGTTTTTAATAAGAATAAGTAGTAAACAAAGTAGAACTAACCATCCTCCCTCCCCTTCGTGAACAAGGGTACGAGTCTCGACCGGTGGATGTTACTAACCTAAGTCGAGAGGCATGCCATGTCTTCCAGTAACAAAAACAAATAACGATCTTTTTTTTTCGTTCACTAACGATGGGCCAATGCTGGTACTTCGGAACCTCACGTGCTGATGAAAAGAGAACAAAAAAGTATCACAGTGAGTTCGCAGTTTCTCGAGAAAGAGAGAGCGGCTCCAGCATTACGTAATGGAAGAGACTAAGAGCACGTGACGTTCCTTTTGCCGGCCGCCACGTGTTTGATGAATGACGTGGTTCAACTGCATAGATTCCTTTGCAAGAGACCTGGGCGTTGATGAACATGTGTCTTGGTTAGCTGCATGTGTTATTGTGAATCCCGGGGTAGAGTAGAATATGTTAACACAACACGTGCGTTATATATACTTGTGTGTATACAAGGTAAGACGGATTCCGTTGTGTGCGTGAGTGAATGTGGGTAAGCGAGCTAATTCTTTTTTAGAGTGTACATTACTCTTAAATAATGACTGTTTCATTGCATTATGCGTGCATTTTGAAATATCCGTTGATGCTGCATGTCAAGTGTATGTTAAGAATAGCCAGCGCGTGAATGTGAATTCAGTGTAGCATGTTGTATTGTGTGATAATTCTAGAGTAAATAGTGGTCATCGGGAATGTGGCTGGAGAATTATACTTTTATGGCAGTAAGATCACGCCTTGAGGAAAAAATAACGTTGAAACACAGGAGAAAATTTCATATAAAGTAACGTCTAATTTCGAGGATGGTCTTATACGGTAAAACGAATAACGATATTGTCGGAAATGTGATAACAATACAAAGTTAAATCCTCTCCAGTGCATGTCTCGAGGGCACCGTAAGCGATAGAGATGTGCATAGAGCATATAGAATTGTCTGGCATAAACGAATTGTTCTTTTTTTTCTTTGTATGTTTTACTCAAACGTATCCTGCATTCACGCTAGGACTCCGTTCTGTAACTGACTCCTAACTGTCACATTTTATTTTCTTTAAAGTGATCTTTATCATCTACATCTTGGTTTCCTGCCTTGATATTTAAATACTTTAAAAAGAAGCCAAGTAGATGTAGTCAAGTAGATATTATTTATATATATATATAGCTTCAAATGTAGCTCAGTGTGCATTTACGAGCAATTATAGAGGGATATGGTTAATTGAGCTCCTCAGCTGTCGCGTAAACAAGCCATCTTATTTCCCAACGTGTTTTTCCGTCGGTCGTTAAATCTCTACTGACTAATAACCGCCATAATTAAATTCCTGTGTAAGCGTCTCTTGTTCAGTGTGTTCTAACTTCTGTGTGACTAACATTACTAATGCTAATACTAACTCAGAGATAAGTAGCATTTTTCTAATCTTTTTTATTTCTTACCTTTTGATCATGATTTATCATTGTTGTTTTTTTATCATTTCAGTTTGTATTATTAATGGATAAAGTTTTTTTTTTTTTATGATCAGATAACTGAATACAAAAAAAAATATAGTTAACGCATATATAACTTTTTAGAGCTGTTTTTGCTAAGTTAGATAACTTTTTTTCTTAACTCATTTAACTTTTTTTTAAAAACTAAGGTACTTTTGTATGTGTAGGTGTTTTGCAAGTGTGTTTTGACTGAACCGGTAGTGAAAAAAAAAACAAGAAGTACTCCTCTGAACACCACACTACCGCCACAGCTGACCCCCTCTTTGTAGCAAGTCACTATTAACCACAATTGTCTTTTTTTCCCCATTTGCCGACTGATTGGAAATGTTTCCCTTCAGTAACAATGAAATCCCGCACCGTATTCCCGGTCTCTCCCCCCCCCCCACCCCCCCCCTACCTCCTCCTCCTCCCCCTCCCCCTCCCCCTCCCCCAACCCCGAGTTTGTAAGAAATCAATTATTTCCCAAAATCTGCCTCCATCGCCGTCAGTATTGGCTGGAATATTAATGGTTTATTGTTTCCCCCTCCCCCCCCCCCCCCCTTCCCCCCCCCCACTCCCCCCCCCCCCCCTCATTCCAAGCTTCAAAAGAAAAGAGAGAAAAATAAGATACAATACGCGGGCATTCTTTTGTTCATTATTTTTATTGAGCATAAGTTTTTTTGTGTTTCTTACTTAGCATAGCTGGCAAGTACTTAGTGGTGAAGGTAGATGTGAAGAGAGAGAGAGAGAGAGTGAGAGTGAGAGTGAGAGTGAGAGTGAGAGAGAGATTGAGAGAGACTGAGTAAGAGTGGATCGGTCTAATTAAGTTAATGCTTTATATTGTAAACAGTATCCAAATGTTTCACTGTCTTCCACTATTCATGGAACTATTAAATGCTAAATACCATATTTAAGAATCCCCAGTGACCTTTGATATTGCCATAATATTCACTGGTAATGATTTTCTTCTTTAAGCAGATAGAGAAAGAGAGAGAGAAAAAGATAATAACTACCTAAATAAAAAAAACAATAATAAAAAAAATTACTGGATACTTTTCTCAGTAACTTCTCCCATGTCATCGACGGAAGAAGTAAACTAGACTATTATAAAAATGACACATAATCCCTTATTACCAAAAGCACTCGTCCCTAAGACTTTCATTTATTTATGGCGACACTGAGTTCTGCCATCGGATCCTATTGATAAGTGTATCTGAAAGGGTGATGATCTCAAGAACAAGCATGGAGAGAGAGAGAGAGAGAGAGAGAGAGAGAGAGAGAGAGAGAGAGAGAGAGAGAGAGAGAGAGAGAGAGAGAGAGAGAGAGAGAGAGATGGCGAGAGGGATACAAACAGACAGACAGACAGACAAACACAGGGAGTGAATGTGTGCACGTGTGGGCTGTGGCCGGTGTCTGGGCTAGTCACTGACAGTGTCCGTTCCTCCACTAGCAGCCCTCCTCCTCCTCCTCCCAGTCCAAGAGCCCGTACGATGAGGACACAGATTGGCAAACGGTAAGTGGCCAGAATTCCCGTCCCCTTTTCTCGTGTACCAACTGCGAGCAGCGCGGTTTTTTTCCCCCTCCGTCCGCTGTCTTTGTGTGTGTGCGCTTCTTTCCCGCACCCATCCATCACCTGTTGTTTTTGTTTGATTTATTACTTTTATTGTCAGTGTTATGATTTTGAAATCAGCTTTTTTTTGTCACACACTAGCCGTCCAAGCAGCGGCTTGTCACTCTTGGTGGTATGACCTTTTATGGCACTGTGATGACCTTCATTGACCTAAGCTTTCCCGAGCATGCACGTTAGTTTCATTGCGGAAATCTAATTATATTTCCTACACCAGTGCACCACAAAAGTGTAATGCTATGTATTTCTTTCGTATCTTTCGTATTTTTATGTTTTTTTAAATACTTTAATCACAAATATAGTTGTTGTTTTTTGTATGATTTTGTATACAAAGAAGAAAGAGAAATGAAGCTTGTTCTATACTCTGCTTTAGCAAGCATATAGATTTTAGCTGCTTTGTGACACTGCTAGATAGATCTACGCTACTGTAGTATAGCCACACTTTTACACGTCTTCGATATAAATAGATCATATGTGAGTACTTAATATAGATTTTTGGTTCGTGTATATAAGTTAGCATAGAGAGAGAGAGAGAGAGAGGATAACCTACGGTACCAGGGAATTTCGCAGGTGTAATATCACGTGAGTGAGTAAGAGAGAGAGAGAGAGCAGGCGAGCTTTTAAGGTTTCTAGGCGGAATCAACCACAGAACAGGGAGTGGACTACGCCAGTGAGTGTTGAGAACCATCCCAGTAAGACCCAACTGGAGGAGGCTTGGTTATCGTGAGATTAGTTGAGTCGAGAGGAAGGGAAGAGCGTTTCTGTTTTCCTTCGTTTTTTTTGTTTTTGTTTTTGTTTTTTTTTAATTCTTCTTGTGTGATGGAAGAGGAGTTGGTAAGAGGATGTGATTGTTGCAAGGATGGCGGAGATATTCACAGTACGTGAACTTCTGGGCGTCCTGTGGGATTACAGTTCGTATGATGACTTTGAGGAAGATTTGTCGGTAAGGAGATTCATTATTGATTTAGTTCTCTATGTTGGTTGATTAGTTTTTTTTATCGATTAATGCATTAGATGATTTGGGTTTTCTGTCTTCTTAATTTTGCAGTTTTTTTTTAATTAAAAGGTTTTCTTTTATAGGAATCGTAAGAAAATTTTTAATGTTTATCGGGATAGTTTGTCATTGCGAAGCTTAATTAATTAATAATGATAATTGTCTTGTTTCGGTTGGTTATTGTGTATCTATATGACGAGGAATATTTAGGTACTCTTGTATGATTTTTTTTCTTGTATTGCAAAAGTTGTAAATCTCTGTAATATGTGTACTTTTTTTGGCTTATTCGTTGATGTATAGTATTTAGTTATTAGTTCTTTTCTTATTTAAGTTTGTCATTGCATCCGTCTATCACCCGTACGAATAAACACACACACACACACACACACACACACACACACACACACACACACACACACACACACACACACACACACACACACACACACACACACACACACACACTTAAAATTTATTACTTTATTTGTTACAATCATATCTTCTTCACTTTATGCTTAGTACTTCTTAAAATCACAATAAAGTACAGTGGAATTATTTTAAACAGAATACAAAAGCTTTTTTTCAGTTAAATGTATAATAATGTTTCATTCTTTGTTACATTTGTATACTTTTATATACGTATTTATGTTACTGAACATCTATAAGCTATATAATATATCTTCAATGAAAGCTTTATCACTGCTATTGTAATTATCATTCTTAATCACAGATTTTCTAATGGCACAACCGTTTCAATATAATATATACTCCATTTAAAAATCACTTTCCGACAAAATCAGCCAGCGCCTTTGTTCCGAGCTAACGAAATCGCCCCTATTGCAGAATCTGGACAAATGGAAAAGCTCTCGGAGAAAACGGAACGAGGACGCGCTCGAGAGAGTCATCGAGATCAAGAAGAACGAGCAGGAGGAGGAGCTGAACCGAACGCGGCGCAAGAGCAAGACCTTCAGCGAAATGCAGGAGGGAAAGTGAGTTGAGGCCGTGGGGGGCGGGGCGGGGTGGGGCGGGAAGGGGGGAGGAATGGGGAGGCGGGCGAGCGAGCGAGCGAGCTGTCCCGCGTCGGGGCTGCGTTGGGGCCGGCCAGACGGGGAGCGCTTATTGCTCGCATTCTTCTATTTATTAGTATTAGTATTAAATATAGATAGATAGATAGATAGATAGATAGATATGTCTACATTTACTGTATAAGCACATATATATCCCACTCGAACTATAGGAGCTGCTCCAACGAGAAAATAAACGTAAAACTGAATTCCCTCCTTCCACAGGAACAAAAGAGGTCGAAGGTACAACCTCGTGGTGCATGACGATGACAACAATGACCTGGCTGACCTGGGGCTGTCCACCGTCAAGAGCAGCAGTTCCCTCTATGACGGGCAAGAAGAGAATGATGTCAAGGACCTGGACCAAGACAATAAGGACGCCAAGAGCGACGCAGGATTCTGCACGGGCTCGGACACGGGCAGCGACGGGGTCTTCGCCGAGGACAACATCAGCGACACGTCCTCCGCGCTCGTGAGTCCTGAACAGTATATGCCTGTTTTCCTCTCTTGTACTTTGCTTTTATCAGAATGTATAATGTGTTTTGAGGAATGATGACTGCAACTTGATGTAAAAATCACTTTTTTTTCTGTCGCACAATGTCTATAGTTACACACTGCATGTCTTACACAGGGTGACAAGAAAGAAACCCATGATTCACTCCTGGATACTGGAGTTTCAAAGGAAGAGGAGCCGAGAATCAACGGACACGGATCCACCCTCACATCAGACATTCTTAATACCAACAATGCAAATTTGTTTGCAGAGGAGTACACATATGATAAAGCCATTGAGGGATATAAACAGTATGCAGAAAATACCGCCAAGAAGCGCACTTCCAGCATCACAAGTCTCAACAGTAACACGAGCTTCACAAAAGAGGACGAGAGGAAGGATGAGAGGCCCCGCCTCAACGGCCGCTCCCCGAGCCCTGCCAAGAGCAACAAGCTGGAGGAGAAGCTCAACTTCTTCACCAAGGAGATGGTGAAAGAGTCTCGCACGAGCCCTGAGCCCAGAGTCATCATGCGAGAGAAGTCACCGAAAGTTGATGTTGGGAAGAGAAGGTCCATGTTTGAGATGGGTGAGCCACTGATCAGCCAGAGTGAGAGAGAGCAAAAGCAGGCCAACAGAAGGTCTCTGGAAGTTCCTGGGTCTCTGCGGAATAAGGTTGCATCATTTGAGAACCTTGATATGGACACCCCGAAAGTTCGAGGAATGACTCCAACCATTGAGACGAACTTGAAGAGTAAAGTCAAATCATTTGAGAACCTTGACACAGAGACAACTAAGGTCCGTGGTGTTACACCAACCAGGGACACCAAATTCCGTGAGAAACTAGCATCATTTGCAGCTGCTGACACAGAATCTCAGCCAGTAAGAAAGAAGACTCCAGAGAGGGACATCAACTTCCACAAGAAACTTGCGTCCTTTACAAGCATTGAAAATGGTGAAGAAGAAAAGTCCGTTGAGAGGAAGACCGTCCCTCTGCGCGACCCAACATTGAAAAACAAGATCGCTTCCTTTGAACAACTAGAGCAGGCTGCTGAAGCGTATTCTCAACCTCCACGTGAAGAACCTGTGAAAAATAGGGATCGGTCTGTCAGCTTGGAAAACCTGGACGAACCGCTGCAGGCCAAGGAGGTAATGCGACCTGCAGTTTCAATGGGCAACATGGGGCTCATGAGAAGGGCCCCCTCGACCCCATACATGGTGGTGGAGCTAGACAGAACTGGGGTGGAGGAGGAATCTTGTGTCAGGGAAAAGAGACCTGTGGTGAGTGATGAGCAAGAATCTGCCGGTGCTCGGGACCAAGCCAAACGCTCAACCATCTACGAAACTATAGAGAAGTGCCAAGTGGTTCGTGACGTTGAGTCTGCTCCAATGTTTTCCATTTTCCAGTACCTCAGCCCAGAGGTTTGTCACACGAGTAATCAGATGTTCTGTGTGTGTGACTTTACTTTGATGAGAATTGCCTTTTGATATATTTTAGATGTGTGAATTAGAAATGATTTAGAATAGAGAGTGTGTTCCATAACATATTAATTAAAAGTACTGTATATCACTTTAAAACATCACAATATAAATCTTCATATCGTAAATATCTCTAAATGGGCTTAGGTAACAACTTTCATCACATGGTCTTAATTAAAGGAATTCCGCTCTTCGTGAACATCGACCTCATCAATGTTCTTAATTAAATATCCAAGAAATTAAATTGGGCGTAACATAACTGGAGTACATACAAAGAAACAGATATAAGTTACAATGAAACTTGGCACATCTTCAGTATGATTCGGCTTAAAGCATCGTACACTGGGCTGTGTTGATGATTCTTGTATGTCCTCTTAGGGAATCTTGGCCTGTCAGCTCGTAATTTAATCCTAAGGAGTATTATTAATTATGGTAAATTTGGGTCTTAAGATGTGCTGTCAAATTGAAATATTCTTTCTTTGCTTGACTAATGATTAAATATAACTTAGAATATTTTATCAGCAAAAGAATGATTATTGTAATGATTTTCGCATACACATTATTTTTTCTATTTACCTTCATTTAACAGCATGGACACTTAGTTATTCAAGCCACATTTAACACCTATTTGTTTTATATATTTATAAATGTGTGTGTATATATATATATATATATATATATATATATATATATATATATATATATATATATATATATATATATATGTCCATGTGTGTGTTTATGTATCTCTATATATGTATACACACATATACATTTAAATATATATACTTAAACATGATTTATACTCACAGTAGCTTTCAGAAAAGTATAGCTTTAGACATTACAATACAGCTTTGTGTGAATTATTAATTTTAAGAGCAACAGTTTTTTCACTTTTTAATCCTTGCTCCAGATTTGTAACTAAGATAAAAGGCTGATGGAAACAAATATAATTTTGTCTTTTGTACCTTTTTCTCAAAAGTATTGGCTTATCTGCTTTGGCTGCTTTATGCTTTTGCTTTTGCCATTCTGTTCTAAGTTTTTTCTTTTTTTTCTTTCTTTCTTTTTTTTTGGATTTTAAAATTATATTTTATGTTAAGGCCATTCTTTTCACTTCTTTACTTATAATCCCCCAAACGTAAATTTTCTGATGGATTTTCATCCCTTGTCTTACCTTCTCATTGAACCTTGGCAATGAATTCCTCTCAGCCAAAGAAAACAAGACTCAAATTTTTCCTTTTTTTGCTCTTTTTCTTTGCCGTACATTATTTCAAATAAGCAATTCCTCGCAGGTGAATGCCCAAGTCTTTGAGATTGCCTCAAAGCTCGAGGAGACCCCCCTCTTGGGCTCACCCACCCTCAGAGACCCCTCCGTCCCCTTGCCAGAGCCTCCAGTGCTGGAACAGGACTCCTTTGAAGGAGCTAAACCCTATACTGATGAAGATATTAATGAGGTGTGTGTGGCCCCCGTGTCTTTCGTTTCTGTTGATATTTTTGGTGTCTACTTGCTTTTTTATTTACTTTTTTTTTTTTTTTTTTACCAGTATTGCAATATGTTGTTATTGTTTATTTCCTTGTGATGATATGTATTGCTTTTTTTTTTGTTTTAGTTTTTTGTCTAATATGTCTTTTTGTGGGACTGATGTTATTTTTATGTTTAATTCTGATTGGGTTTGTATTTTTGTGCACTGCTTATTTTGTTTTGAAATTTTGTACAGGTTATCAGTGAATATGAACAAGTTGGAAGTGTTTATGAAGAAGCTTCTGAGCATGTTGAAAATATATATGAGAATATCACAGAGGAACCTGTGTATGAAAACATATATGAAAAGGTAAAATGATTTATTTAGTGTGCTCTTTGCTAAGTATGTTGTCTTAATTACAGAGGTAGGCTAAATTTACTCTTTAAACAAATGTAATTCCTATAATTTCTCTACATAAAGATAATATAGATCATATTATTAAATATCATTAAAAGCAAACCTAAATGCATGTAAGATAATATGATTAGTTAGTTACAACCTCCTCCTCTGAACGTAAATGCCTCCATAACAAAGCCAAAAATATGCGCTCAGGTTGGCGATGAAATCCAGGATGAGATGGAGGAGCCTTTGAACGAGCCTCACTACCAGACCCTAGAGGAGGTAAGGGAGGAGGTTAGTGCGAGTGTGGAGCCAGCGCCACTTCCACCATCACCTCCTCAACAGGCCGCATCCAAGCCACCACCTGTGTTTGAGGCTCCAGAGGTAAGGCGGTGACCAAGTGCCTCATTTCACTTGTGGTTAATGGCTGAATTATCTTTTGGATTTAATGAGTGGAATCAAGCCATGACTGTAGAATATAGTAAACTTCTTAAATCTCAAGTATTTTTGATTTTTTGTTGCATTTGCAGATAATTTGTTTTAATAGTCAATGATATAAACATGATGATATTTTGATCATATTGAGAAAAGTATGAAACATTTTGAAAAAACAAAAAACTATCAGCTCTAAGCTGGCATGCAGATTCAAAGCTCCTTTATTAGTTGGTTACAGATGTTCATGCTTTTAACAAAACTAACCTAATAAATAGAAGATAGAAAAAGATTCAACGTGCAGCTGTGTATCTGTAGTTCTAGTATTTGTATGCAAGGTGTAACACAAGCTGAAAGCAGCCTTCAGTAAGAGATATGCTTTTCTCATCTGAAGTTTAGTTAGCCTTGTTACTTGTTCCTGCGACTAAAACAACTGACAGAAGACCAATTTATTCTTTTCTTTGAGGAATTTTATGCATGATCATTGGGGAATGTCAGCACATGATCTCATGAACATGATATCATAAACCTGATTGTTTCATATACTGATATTTTTGATAAGCATAGAACAGATTATAATTTATGATATTCTGTTCATGAGAAGTGTCTGAGATATTTTTTTATATCAAGTATATGTAAGTGGGAATAGCAATGATAATTTTAGGTGCTGGTGTACTTAAAAGTAGCAAATGCATGCAAAAGGGGTATGAAGGAAGGTGATACAAGGTAGCAAATATAGTGCTTGTGTGCATCGACTCTGTCTGAGACTACCAGATCTTATCCAGTTATGATGAGAGGAGCCCTGAGTCATATTAGGGAATCTGATACGCAAACAGATAGTCACTACAAGGGATGCAATGTGTGTTTTTGTTGAGCAACTAATGGCTTTAGATATAGATAAGGACTACTTTTTTCCCACTTGACAGTGCTAAATACTAACCAGTTTGTCAAAATTAACATGCAGGATATAACTTCAGTGTATCTTTTTATTAATATTTTTTGAATGTGAGAAATAACAAAGCTTCATTTTCATGCCAGAATAATAATAGCATGCATTTTGATAGGTTTATCAAATTCAGGGTAATTTTTCCCTTGGTTTTATTATTAGATTTCTCTCATTAATAAGATAAGCTCTCCTCATGCAAAGCAGAAATGTGAAAACAGATATAGGAAACTAGCAACACACTTTTCTTGAAGCGGAATTATGCAAAAGAATTTTTTTGGGAGATAAGAATACAAACACTAATGTTTTAAATATCTGGCATTCTTCTGCCTCAAATTCTGGTATGTAATTTGAATGATAAGATATAAATGCAGGATGGGAAAGCCATATAAGTACCAGAGAATTTTACTAATGGTAGTTACTGTCGTAATGGACTGGGTTATCTATGTCTATTGCATGTGGCAGATCTTATGACCAAAATAAAAGAAATAGAAAAGGAAATAAAGAATGATAAAAGTAAATCAATAGAGGCTTTAAAGCATTACCGAATGAGAAAAAAGAAGATCTGAAAAGAGACAGAGATAAGAAAAAAAAAGGATAAGATTGGTGTCACAGGATCAGGTGTTGAGTGCTAATGCATGACCGGTTTTGGCACTGTGCCGCGGGTTACTCAGGTGCTAGACGTGACGTGGACGGACGGCCCCTCCCAGGCGGCCCCACCCTGCGTGCCCCCTCCCCCCCCTCCCCCTGATGACGATTCTGACGACGATGCATCAGATCTGCCACAGGGCCCTCCAGAGCAGGCGGAGGTGGGTACTGCACTTTGGTCAAGAACATGTTCTCTTAACACAACCCTTGAGAGAAATGTATTTATTCCAGGATAGGATTACACAGTGCACTGAACTTTGTTTTTTTCTTGACTCCACTTTTAAAGACTTTTCTAAACACACTTTATGTATTTTATATATATATATATATATAATATATATATATATATATATATATATATATATATATATATATATATATATATATATATATATATATATATATATATATATATATATATATATATATATATATATATATATATATATTATATATATATATATATATATATATATACATATATATATATATATATATATATATATATATATATATATATATATATATATATATATAATATATATATATATATATATATATATATATAAACTCATTGATGTTGGGGCACACATACTGTCCACTGTGGCTTTGTTTTCTTATCCTTTTCTCTTTAACTCTTAGGTGGTTCAACAAGCCCTTAGGCACCAAGTAGCTCATTAATAGGACTACCTTAACTCACTTGCTCTTCCTATTCCTAGAATTTTTAGAAAAAAAAAAAAATTATTACTGTTATTATTTTTAGTGATGTTATTATTATTGTTACTATTTTAGCATTAATGACGATGATAATAGTAACAAAGATTCAAACTTTTTTTCCTGAAAATTTAAGGAAAGGGGTAAGCAGGTGAGGTCAGATAGAATTACAAATGTACTCATTGGTGATTAAGTGCTTGTGGAATCGTCTCTGTTTAAAATGATAATATAACAAATCCATAGTGGAAATTACATATATCTATGTACTTGCAAATCCGGCATCAATGGGTTAAACTTTCTAAATGCACATATAAAGCACTTTTATCCTCTAGGCTGAGAGCCTGAGAAACTTCACACTGAATTATGTCTTTCCCATACTTCTAAATCTAGTTTCCTCAGAGTCTTCCGAGATTCTTGATAAATCTTTTTTGTACGATTTTTCACTCTGCTTTTCGTATCTCTAATCACTGAGCAAATTGGTTAAACAGTTTTTTTCTTCTTTTGTGGAATTTTTTATTTATTATTGTTCTTGGAAATGCAATCTCTTTATTTTCTTCTGTTTCTTTCTTTCTAAATCTCCAATAGACAAGAAAAAAGGTAAAGATATTCTTACTGTTTTTTTTTTTTTTTTTTTTTTTATGTATCTTTCTAGAAAAAAAAAAATGTAGTATAATTCTAGAAGTCATTGTTAAAGTACTGAAGTTCAAAAGTAATAAAGTATGGTAAATAGTTTTGCTATATTATGTTGAATAGAAAAATGATCCGTAGTAAATTATCTTTGTACTTGTGTCAAGTGTAGGAAAATTAAAAGATATGAAAATGCCCTGAATCAAGATATATAAAGGATATTTATGTGCTATTGATTTTTTACTTGAAGTCATTCAAAACCTGAATCCTTTTCAAATGTTTTCCTTTTCATTTAGTTGGTGAAATTGTCATAAAGCATATTCTAAACAAGTGATGCTTAGCTGAGTGGAAAAATTGTCATAAAATCAGTTGCAAGTCAGAGAACACATTACAGTTATGGAAACATGCTCATTCATGTCATGATATGAACACACTAGATTTACACTTCATGTTGTTACTGTCTTTACTTAAACGTATTTCTGTTGATGTTTTTTGTTGTTGTTGTTGTACCTCATAAAATTTGCAAGTAACAATTTTTACATAAATGTAGTAAACTTGTATTGAAATAATTAGGGTTGTAGTATTTGTACTGAGTACTAGTAATAGTCCAGGGATATTGCATGCCAGAAGATATGTTGCATTACTAAGGTCAGTGCAGTTACTCAAGTTGAATAGAAAGAATGTTTTGTATAGTAGATCCTAGTGCAGAGTTGTAGCATTATTTGCCAAGTACAGTTAATTTTATTGGTACTCGCTGTGTTGAGCCCTTGGAAACTTGTAGATTTTGTCATGCACTTCAGTAATGATATTTTTCCTCTATGTAATTTAAATTTCTGATAAGTAGACAATTGTTATAGAGTCTGTAACTGCCAGGCAAAGGAAAGGAATAGGGAATTACATGGTCTTATTGTCTGGCCCCCCAAAAAAACAAGAAAACCAAATAGTAAAAAAGAAAAAATAGAGCTTGGAAAGTAGTCAGATTCCCTAAAGTTTTCCTCACTGAACAAGAAAAGCACAAGAAAGACAAACATGATTATAATTTCCTGGATTTACATAGGATGGGCCTTTTACCCGTGAGAACTCAACCCGCCGCATCAAGAAGGAACTGTGGAGAAGGAGGTCAGACTTCTTGGGCACTTCCTCACAGTACATTGAAGAAGGTGAGCAGGGGCACTTTTGTGTGATTGCATTTTGTGAACCTGTTTTCTGTAAAGATGTAATATAGACCATTCTAAAGCATAGTTATCAAGGACATGTTTGATTATTCTTGAAAAAAATACAAGCAGATATGAACCATTACAAGCAGAGTAAAGTTGGTGCTTTGTTACAGGTATAGTATTCTTATTGTATTTTCATCCTCCAAACAGAGCCAACCGTTAAGCCTCCCCCAGACCTCAGTGAGCTTCTGAGGCAGGAGCGCGAGGCAGAACGCAGCATGGCAGAGTCGCAGCGTGCCAGGACCCCCAACCAAGAGGTAATGCTTAACCTATTGGTTGCTGATGGCATCATTTGCTATCAAGGCAAGCAATGGGCCGGGCCATATATGATAATACTGACACAAGGCTGTATAAACTTATTTAAAAATACCGCGGCCAAAGGGTTAAAGCTGAATATTTTGTGTATGTTTTAAAAGCTGACTTACTTTGGAACCATGAATTATTCTAGGGAAAATCTTTTAACTAAATGAGGGAGTACCATAATATTGGCCGATGTAAGCACTTACACGTGTGATCATTGAAGTTACTAAAACAAAATTCTTTGAACAGATACTAAGCAAAGCAGAAATTGCTCGCCGTGAGAAGGAAATAATTGAAAATCTTGAGCGCTCAGAGCAACTGAAGCAACAGCAGCAACAATCACAGTATACCTGGCAAGAACACAGGGCTGAGGAGACAACAATGACAGAAGAACAAAAGCAATTGAGTGAACACTTAGAGTACCAGGTGGTAAGTTGTCGGAGCTTACTATACTTATTTTATCTTTTATAGGTATATAGCATTTGAAGAGTAGTCACATTTGATTGAGTTTGATAGTACCTCATAACTTAAGTCTGTTTTATAATCATAAATTAGCAACATTTAATTTAATGATGTAATGTATAAGAATAATTGCATGACAGATTTTCATGGTTGGTTTAGTAATATATATGGAAATCAGTAAGAATAAATAATTTTTATGTACTGAAGTTTAGATATATAATTTTTCTTGTTACTTACTATGTTTTTTCCTGTTTGATGTAGTAATATTTAGAGCATAATGTAAGTAAACATTTGATTAAGGTTAATGTTATTTCTTTAGAGTTCATCAGTTAAATAATTTTTATTAGTTTTGAATTAAAACAATTTACTTATTCTAAAAAATAAAGAGGACATAACTTATATCCTTAGAAGTATACATAGTATTAACATTCCAGAACCCTTCTTGTTTACATGAATGAACTCAAAGTAGCATGCACTTCAAAGTAGCAATAAGTTTGGGTTATTGATGAATATTCACTACATGTAGAATGTATATGTAGTTGCCCTTAAATAATGAATGCCTTTTTCATATTCATTTTACAGTTGATGAGTGTAGACAGGGATTCCTGTCCACAGGGCTTTAGTTCAATTCCTCCACCTCCTCCATCACCTGTCGCTAACCCCACTCATCCTTGTTCTAGCTTGGCAGTTTGCATGCCCTCACGCAGTGACTTGTTTAATCTGTCTCCGCTTCCTGAGGGAGATGAGGTATCGGGAAGTGCCTCTCCCCACAGGGTGATTTGTTCCTCCCCACCTCCTCTGCCTATTGCACCCCCTGAATGCGGTGTTCCTAGTCTGACTCCAATACCTGAGGGGGAAGAGATGGGAACACCTTCAACTACTATCTCTGAAAAGAGCACCCCAACCTGTGATGTTGTTACTCCTTCTCCCTCTTCCCCTCTGGCCAAAATCTCTGTTTGTACTTCAGCAAATTCCACATCCTCAGAGAGTGTTCCTTGCTCTGATTCTCCGTGCACAATGTCCCCGGAATTGACTGTTACTCCTTCCCAGGACATTGCTCCCAGTCCTATATTATCAGTGTCTTCTGCCCCCACAGTACATGTTAACACTGATGGATCTGTAGATCCCAGTCCTACATTATCAGTGTCTTCTGCCCCCACAGTACATGTTAACACTGATGGATCTGTAGATCCCAGTCCTACATTATCAGCATCTTCTGCCCCCACAGTACATGTTAACACTGATGAATCTGTAGATCCCAGTCTGACATTATCAGCATCTTCTGCCCCCACAGTACATGTTAACACTGATGGATCTGTAGATCCCAGTCCTACATTATCAGCATCTTCTGCCCCCACAGTACATGTTAACACTGATGAATCTGTAGATCAAACTGTTCCAACCCTTACAAGTGTCAGTGATCCTATTTACACATGTTACAGCTCAGTATCTTCCACAACATATACTTTATTGGATCCTAAATTACAAACTGACGGAAATACTCATCAGCCTTCTGCGTCCTCTCCTTCAGCAGATGGGAATGAAGGATCAGATGTTCTACAGCATTCTGACAGCAAATCATGTGATTCTGTTGTTAAAAGCGATATTTCTGAAACTATGCTTGAAGCTTCTCCATCTGAACCCTGTAGTTCATCAGCTCAGTCATTAGCCAATTCAACCATTTCTCATACACCAAATGCTGAACCATCATCATCACAAAATTCTGATTTGAACTCTCCAGTCCCGTCAGATCCTTCTGAGAAAACCACAGCACCTGACACCCAGCACATTGTTGAGCCTGTGAATTCAGACTCAAATATACCTACAGTTTCATTATTGCAAAGTGAGGCAAAGTCTGAAAAGAGCTCCAAGGAAAAAACAGTTAGATTTAATATAGATGATGAGTGCAAATTGTGTGACCAGAGTATCAGTGATAGCTCTGAAGATTCATTACCTCTTCCAAGTGAGCTTGATTCAGATGCATCCATTGACGGTAAAGAAACTGTAGACACTGTAGTCACAGAAACACAAGAGCAATGTGAAGAAAAGCATGTAGAAAACCACACAAATATCACCTCTTCTACCCTATCTCCTTCCCAGGCCCAGACTGAGTCAACGTCCTCAGAATCGGATAAAGACATCAAGGTTGCCACGATGGTCCCTGTAACCTCTGCTAACATCCCCATGACCTCTCAATCCATCATGGACACTAAAGAACTTGAGACCATGGAAATGAGTTCTCAAAGTCCTGATGAAACTTTTGAAGCCCTTCCCATTTCCTCTAACGATACTGTTGACAGTGTGGAAACAAAAGCAGAAGTGCTTGAAACCCATGTCATTGAGCCAGATACTACTGTTGCTAAAGTCCCTCCAACTCAAACCCAAATGCAAGTCGAAGCAGAAAATAATGTGCAACCTGAATCTAGTGAGCAGTACACAGATCTCTTGGAGTCCCACTACAGTATTCTGGACTACAGTAGCGACTCAGTTGCTTCAACTGGCTCACAACCTGACCCGTATAAGGTGAACACCGGAGACTATTAGGCACAAGAGAAAACAGTAGAATACATAAAAATAATCCTTTCTAGTTTTTGTTTCAAGAGGCCATCACAAGATCTTTTGTAATAGATCCTTTTTTGGTTCATGTTTTTTTCAAGATTCCATTTAATCTATCACGAGGGAAATAAAATCAAAAGGAAATAACTGAGTTCCCTTCACCATCCCTTGACATTGTGGTAATAAACACACCAAAATTTTCAATATTCATCAACAGTAGAACTGTTCATGTACTTTTTAGCATGTAAGATTTTTTTTTTTTTTTTTCAAAATTGTTTAATCCTCTCACGGAATGATTTTCTTATTATTGGACCTTTGGGAAAGCATGATTATTGTTTGCTCTTGTGGCTAGACTTACAATGCACTTCATGGGTTATTGTGATTGACAAAAGTAATTACAAATCTTCTGAATCTCCTGTATTATCTGATTCTTTTTTTGTTGTATGGGAATGATTATATAAATCTGACTGATTCTATTGGTGGTGGGTCAAAATTAATTCTCAAAATTTATTAATGAACTCTCATATATTTCCAAGTCTATTAAAAGTGATGATTTCATATTAACAGAAGAAGCAAAAAACAGATACAACTTACAGGTAAGGAAATTGTTTTATTGCTAACTTGCTATTGTCCGTCCTTTAGAAACTGGCTGAACTGGAGGAAGAAATGATGAGACACGACAAGGACATGCTGCAGCGTGCAGGCAAGTTGGCACCAGCTCCTACAACCAGCACCGATACCCAGGCTGTCCATATTCCTCCCCCTACCATGTACGCCTCCCAAGAAGCACCAGTGCCTTCACCCCAGGCACCTCAGACTGCTGAAAACAACGGCTACAACAATTACCAGCCACCAGCACCGCAGCTTCCCATCCAGGAGTTCTACACAGCCCCCACCTATGAACCAACGCCACCCAGCAGCCTGGCACCAGCCGAGGGGATGCTCAGCCAGGGTCAGAAAGCTGTGGCTCCCCCTGCTGGATCACCCTCACAGTACAGCACCCTGGCCTCACCCCACCCATTCACCCGATCTCACTCCCAGTCGAGCATCGGGGCTCCACCCATTCACCCTCCCCTCCAGGGCATCAGGTCATCCCCCACAGGCTCTCCCCGTGACCCAGCTCCAGAGCCCCTCCCCAGGAAGAAAAAGTTGCCGCCTCCACCTCCAAGCAAGCCCCACCAAATGCCTGGAGATTCTGCAGAACGTTCTGAAGCAATAAGGTAATGACCGACAACATTTTCAACTTCAGCACTCTTAAGTTGTATTAATACATTTTGCCATTTCAGCAGCCAAATAATACCTGTCCATAAGCCTAACTGTCATAAGTTGCAAACTGATAAGACATTTTTAAACTTATATTAAATACATCCTTTATTTCCAGATTGAGCCGAATGCCCACAAGCAATGCCGGCAGTGCCTCTCCCCAGCAGCTGGAGAACCAAGGAGAGGATGTTTCCCCTTCAGGTCAGCAGATGTCCAAACAGACTCTCCTTGCCCTGTCTGCCATCCCCAAGCCCCGCCTCACAGACAACGAGAGCTGGATCACCAAGAAGAAACCAGAGTCTCAAAGAAGAGATTACAGTAAACACTGGCTCCACCAGGCAAGAATTTTTTTTTCTTTTCTTTCCTTTTTTTTTTTTTTTAGATACAGGGTATTGTAGAAAAAGAAAATTAGAAAATAAAGGAAGTATACGTATGCATATTATGATGTTTATATATTGAATGTAAAATAGGAAATCTACAGTGTATTTGATATATTTCATAAACTGCTTATTCATTAAATATTCAACTTCTCAGGAAGCAGAACAGAGAAGACTTGAACAGCAGGACAGAGTCAACCGCCAGCAGCAGCAACAGCAGCAGCAGCAGCAGCAGCAGCAACAGCAGCAGCAGGCGCGTGCACCAACCTCAAAGACTGGGCCGCCTCAGTCAGTCTCCCCTCAGCATCCACCTCATCCACAGACCACCAGCTACCTTCCTACTTACCCACCTCAGAATGCAAGTCCTACTTACTCCACCTACCCCCAAGCCCTCAAGAACCCATCCCCAATCCACAGCAATAACAACAACAATAACAACAACATGTGGAGAAATCAAGCGACAACGTATCAGCCTCACATGCCCACACAGGCACCCAATGGAGACAAGGCTCTTCCAGACTCCATTATCCACAACATAACGCAGAGAGTCAACAACAAAAACAGCAAGAATACCTACTCCAATACTAATGGAAGGTAAGTATTTATTGGATTTCCTGCATATAGGTAGTATATCAGTTAATCAATTCACTTTATGGAGGGTATTGATAGCTGAAAGATTAGATAATGAGCTTTGGCTTTCATTATCTAACCATTAATTAAAAATATGACTTTCGTCCTGCAGACTAGGGAACACCTACAGTAATAACAACTACCGTGACGAGAATTATCACGACTACATGAACGCGGACGCCCTCAGTGCTCCTCCTGCCCACACTCCCCTGTACCAGTCTGGCATGGGACCGAGTCAGCAGCCTTCATTCAACTCCCAGTCGCAGGACCATTCAAGTGCACAAGATCAGAGGCTGCTCAGTGTCTCGGGGAAAAAGAAGTGTTCGCATTGCTCAGAGGAGCTAGGTATGTCTTTGTTATTATTGTGAGTGTTAATGTATTCACTGATGGGGTGTTCTGAACAAGGCACTCTATCCATCTAGGTGTTTGATAAATTAATCCTTATTCATCCTTACAGGTCGAGGAGCTGCCATGATCATTGAGAGTTTGCGACTCTTCTATCATATTCCTTGCTTCAAGTGTTGTGTGTGTGGCATACAATTAGGCAATGGGTCAGCAGGTGCCGATGTGCGAGTCCGCAATCACAAGCTGCACTGCCATAATTGTTACTCAAATGACGAAGGTTTGTATGCCAAGTTACTCGTCTTTATATCTTTACTTGATATGCATATATCTTGTAGTATTAATTATTCATGTTATTTTGTTCTTATCAATATGATAATAATAGGCAATGATCAATATTAACCACCATTACTAATGACCAATATCTCTCTTTCACAGGAATGAAATTCAGCAAGGTATAGTTCTGAGCAAGTAAAAAAAAAAAAAAGAAGGAAACAAAGAAAAGAAAAAGCAAAGTTGTCTCTGGTGCCAAAACTTTGGTTCATGTCATGAGTTCAGTAGTTCAAGACATGTCTCAAGGAACTATTATATGGATTACATTAGTTGTTTTTTTTTGTGTGTATTTTAATTTAGGTGATTCATAGTTTAGTAACAATTGTATAGTTTTATCCCTCCTTTTTATCATATGTTTTGCTAATATCTATTTTTTTTTGTTTTTGTTTTTCTTTTTCCCTGTCTCATTTCTTAAAAAAAATGTCCTGTACAATTGTGTTAATATAACAAGCAGACTGTGTTGATGTGTATATGAAAGGTGAAAATCTGTAGATCCTGTGAATGGGTGAGACTTAGTAAGATCTAGTTGCAGATAGATCTTGTAAAAGTTTATTAAGGCTTTTTGTTGATACATAGCTATATGTAGGCAGCTAGAAATTCTACTTAATTTATAAAAGAACAATTTGCACAATCAAATGAATATTATGTTAAACATTTAATAACTTGTAAATTATATATTGTAAATATTAGTTTAGTCATAAAACAGTCATTATGAGTAGGAAGAATAACTGCCAGGTGATTTTTTTTTTTACAAATTAATAATTATTTTAACTGAAGGGTTCTTTATAAATGAATCTTGTATATTGATTATGTAAGCTTGTAATTAAAGCAAGTACTTTTCTGTGACTTATTTTCTTATCACTTGTTAAAAGAAACTTTACAGAGCTACTCAAGCTTGATTTACTTTTGGAAATGAAACAAACGATTAATACAAATCTTGTGTACTGTTTATTACAAATACTATTGTACAATAATTTCCTTTTTTTTATCAAAGACAAAAGGAAAATTGAGCTCTCAAATATAATTGCTATATCATTTTCTTCATCTATATTAATCAATAATGTATCAAAAGATATAAAACTCTCATCATCTAATATGCATATATATTGTAGAGTGTCTCTTCTACCAAATCTGAATACTTAAATCTATGAACTATATCTCCTTTAGGGAAATTATGGCAAAAACAGATATCAAATGATTGTGGTTTTCTACCACACGTAAATACCTAAATCTTGAAACTATTTTTTGTTTAAAAAATATTGTCGAAACAGACTTTAATAAATGCTTAACAATCTCTGTTACATTATCTCACATACATATTAAAACAATTATGACAGTACAATATATATATATATATATATATATATATATATATATATATATATATATATATGTTCATGTGAGAAGTCTCCATTTAGCTACTGGTACTAATGTTATTCAGTATTGCACAATTTAGTATTAAATTGTCAAAAAATAACCATCTTTGATATAGAGTATATAATTTGTAGGTATTATAAAATCTTCATATAGATTTAACAGTGCAATACTACCTCAAAAAGACTGTTAAGAAAATTAGATAATTTATTAAGATTAGCCTTAACACTTCACATTTCAGTGTATACAGCATACTGGTCAGTAAAAATCCTCTAGATTTAAAGTGTAGCAAATATAATTCTAACAAGGCTTTAACAACTACATTCAGGATATCAAATTCAAGTAAATTAGAAACAACAAAATCCAGACAATGTACAGAATTCTAGCAATTACATTCTAGATAATGCATTTTGTTAAAAGAACCAAAGAAACAGCAAAGAAAGACCTTACATACAATAAATGCAATCTGCAGATACTCCTGCAACCATTCCTTGTTGCTTGCATGGATTACCAATTGAACTTTATTACATTTTACTCTTCATCTGATTCTGACCCTGTAGTAATCTGGAAGAATATAACAAAAGACTAAAGAGTTTGCTTGACAAAAGTGACAGACAAAAATTATTTTGTGAAAAGATATTTTAATAAAATGAGAAAACATCATGATTATTGTATGAAAAATAAATGAATTCATATAATCACATATAAAACAAAGTTTTATAATCAAATCACACACACACACACACACACACACACACACACACACACACACACACACACACACACACACATACATACATACACATACACCCTCAAATTGAACACAATATCAACATACCTTGTATTACTGTGGAGGTAATGAGAAATTTGTTTCATTCCACTCTGAAGGGCTCCATGGACAGTAGAATAGTAGCATTTGCTATTTGCTTCTCCAGCTAGCACCAATACAGGTACCTGATGATGAACCATAAAATACCAACAAAATATTGAATGTTCTAAACTGCATCAATATTGTAACATACTGTGATTTCTCTCATATGCAAATTCACATGTTTTTTTCTATCTTTTTTATTTTTTTTTATTAAATGTTTATTTTCAAAATAAATTTCTTGTATAAAAAGACAAAAAAGTAAAATATACTAATTACAAAAACTGAAATACACTACAAAAACATACAATCAAATCAAAGCATAACACACTTCCCCATTATCCTATAATAACAGTAAACCCCCTAAAACAACACAAGAAACATCAACGCCAGACAGACCTCCTGGCCGTCCCTCGTAGCGGCGCACACCGGGGTATTGAGATGGTTCTCCTTCCTGTCATCTCGGAGGCATTCACAACCCAGCCTATGATAACAGTAGGAGCCTCTGAAGAATGGGTCACTAACCCACTGAGATCTGGAAATAAGTGCTAATTAATTCACAAGCTGAAAAAGAGAGAAGTTTTTAGGTAAAGAAAGGAATACAAAATAAAACGAAAATAATTAAAATAAAGTACAGATAATCACCTGTTGAAAGCAAAAATTACATACAAATATGAAGTGAGTGTATAATCTGAAGTAAAAGTAAATGATCAAGTTTTCATGTGAGTACTGTCTTTTCACAGTCATGTCTGCAATATCAACATTTAAACAGCTAAAGGGATAAAAAATTTGAAAATAAACAATTACTCTAAGATTCTGATCAAAAAGCAGCTAAAACCGTAACAATCTGTCTGGCA
>BOPN01005690.1:20000-37500 GCA_017312705.2 Penaeus japonicus | reverse complement strand
ATTACTTGTGTGTCATATTCAAAACTGACCTTAACTAATACTTTAAGAATTTTAAAAATGACATTACACATAAGATATACATTGCAGACAGAGATAAATTTGCTTGCCCAGCCTCCAGGATAGGTTTTATTTTAGAGAAAGACCGCTTGAAGCAATATAATTTGAATCATCCCACTCTCTTTCGGTCATTCATTGTAAAACTAGAGCAGTTTTTGTGTTTTATTTTTTTGTGTGTTTTATTGAGTTTAGAGACTTATATGTGCCATATGACAGGCTCTATCAGTGCTGCAGTTGACTAAAATTGTAGTATATTATCCATATTAGCTCATTATTTTCTTTATACTCAATGTGATAGAAGTATTGCTGTTTTATGGGAGGACAAAAGGCAACTTTATTTTTTCGTATTTTTGTACTGTCATAACGAATACGAAACATATAACCCCCTACAATAAAGATAACAAGAAGAGGTAGGGAAGAGGAATGAAACCTGTGCTTGTGACTGTGAGTGCCACAGTGAAAGGCATCCATATTGGCACAGGAGCACATTTTAGACACTGCGTATGGATTGAGTTACCTTCCTCATCTCGTTCTGCCTGCACATCCTTCATCGGCGGTACTTTAGAGCAAGAGTTCATCAACTTAGTGTGTGCCATCGCTCTATAGAGACAGTGCTTGCTAGAGACCGTGGATGGGTGCCATTCAAGGCTCTCTCTCCTGCTGGTGCTAGGAAAAAGTGGTGCCATCTAGGTTTTGGACGTTAAGCTAGCACGATATTACGGTAATTATAGTAATTAAGACTGCAGTAGCCATCATCACTCATTCCTTTTTCATAGCACAATAAAATAGAATAGTATTCCAAAATCCCCGAACGTCATGTACATCATGACGCCCGTCGTCAGGCCAAAGTTCCTACGTCATGTATGTCATGACACCCGTACGCAATGGGTTAATGAATTTCCCCCCCCAAAAAAAACATTTCCTTACATGAAATAGAATAATACATAAGCTTACAAACAATCAATCATTTCTAAAACCTAAAAAGTCAAAAGACTTTCAAGATCAAAAATTCATAGAGACTCAAAAGATCCCTTACGTGTTGGGGTTAAAATAAACTTCTCATAAAATCAATCTCTTATAAAAGTTCCAAAAAATCCCTTACTTGTTGATGTATCTCAGGATTCTATCAGCTTCACGCCATCCACTTGCAACGGCACCATGAACCGTAGAAAAGAATTCGGTACTCGTAGCTTCTCCCGCAAAGCACAACAACTGAGGCATAAATTATGCACCAATGAATACTATTTTTTTTTCTTTTTTACAATTGGAAGTAATACTGACCCTGTTATAAACTTAATGACAATGACAATAAAAATGATACAGTAAAATAATACAGGAAACATTTCATGTGCCTCTCTTTACTTATCTTGTATAATTATTATATCAAATAACAATGAAATTTTACTTACAGGTTTGCCCTGAATATTGGTCACAGGTTCAGACAGGTCTTCTGCCCATACATTCATGTTGTCTGTCTTGATACTTCTAAAGCTATAGGACCCACGAGTCCATTTGTTACTTCCCCATTTACTCCTGGAAATAGTTTTCATTTTGTTCTCTAATATCATCTATACCTTTTCTTGCACTTTAAAGTAAGTGTCACATTCCATAACAAATGTAAGATAATCATGCATCATCAGTTTTTTGTTTTTTTTAATTATTTCCCAACACACAAAATCTATCAATATGCTACTTCTAATTACTTTCTCAGACACAACATACAACAAATGAAAAATAATCAAAATTCACCTTTTGCAAAATATTGGATCAGGGACCGTATAAGTTCTTCCAAGATACTTTCTGAGAACGGAAATGCATCTTTGTGCCACAGCCTCCTCTGGTAATTCTTCCATAGCCCGTGCACATTCTCCTCCAACCCAAACACACATCATTCTCGGCTGACGATGGGTGCTGTAGAATCCCATGAGGTGCTCCTCCCAGTTCTGTGTGAAAAGTTACGTAGAAGAAGCAAAGCATAGCAAAAGCAAAAGGAATTAATATTTGGAGAAACCTCCCACAATCTTGGTCTTTATTTTTACTATAAACAAGAACAATTACTCATCCAGGTCTATAGATGGACTAGTTTTGTTCTCTTTTAGTATCTCCTTATCTATTTATCAATCTATCTATATCTATAAATCAATTTATCTATATGTATAAATATATATATAAAGTGTGTGTGTGTGTGTGTGTCTATCATCAGTTATCATCATATCTCATTAAAAATCCACCATGATCCTTTATCCACTGCATAAATATGTGTCTTTATGGACCCATTCAAAGGAGTCCTTTCCTTGCTCTCTTACTTCTGGGGTTATGGGTGTCCTGCGAATATCTGTGTTGTGAAGGAATGTAAATCCATCGCAGTCACTGGGCCACCAGCGATAAGGAAATTCTATGAAGATCTTGTCAACTAAACCTAAGCAGAGACCCTGAAATATCATCAACTTATTACTGTCTTGTCAAAATCATATGTTAATTCATCATGATATTCTATCAGCAGCATGTTAAGGGGAAAATTAAATCCTTTGTTATTCATGAATTACATCTCTGAATGATATGGTTGTTTTTCATATCAATGGAAAGCCACACTATCAAAAATTCACATCAATTACAATCAGTGCTTCTGATTCTGATTTTTCTCATCATCTCAGTATAATCACCATTAGGAGAGAATATAAAATTGCAGAAAAAGAGAGAAAATAAAACAGTAATACATAACACTTACCTCAATTGCCTGAGCTTTCTTCATTGGCAACTGTGGTATAAATGTCTGAAGATGTGTTGCTTTCAGGACCCCTAGAGATGGAGTGTACACCAGATGGTCAGCTTCGATGATGCGTCCAGACTCCAATCTAATTTTGCAACAGCTTGGAGACGATTGTGTTGCAGTACCCCACTCCACGCTTTCAACTGGAGTGTTGGTCCAAATCTTGCTTGTTGGAATTTTTTCCTGAAAGCAAAATCTCCACTATGAGCAATTTTTAAACATTACTAGATAGGTGGTTGCGAACCTAACATGAAAACAAAATTAAAATAAAAGATCATCTACACTAAACCTCCACATGAAAATCACAAATAAATGAATATCAAAACAGATATTCCTTTACTTACACTCAGAAAGTCAATTAAAGTAGAGAATCCATTTCTCCAGTTCAGAAAAGGGTTACCAGGGTCTTCCTCCCCTTTGTACTCCAGGAATCCTCGAGCACCCAACTGCTCCAGGGAATCGCAAGCATTGTGGAAATTCTGGTACTTCTCAAAAGTGGCCAGGATGTCGAGCCCAAGTTCACCCCACTTGTTCACTTTCTGAAATCTGTTTTAGGATATTTTTCTCACTTTCTTCCATCCCTCTGATTAACAGAGCTATTACGGTCATAACTTAAAGACTTTACTCTCACAATAATCAAATAAAATGATGCATCGATTAAACAAAATCCTCACAGCGCACTTACTCTTCTCGCAGAAAGTCCCCAAAGGAGCCCTGGTACCTCCTTAAGGCATCTTCACTCTCCTTCTCTATCTTAACCAAGGCAGCAAGACATGCCTTCCAAACGACAGGATCGACAACTTCCCCTCCCTCCTTAACGAACACACGATTTTCGCCTAGGCCTGCGGAGAACAGAAATGTAGTGGTTATACTCGAGGAAGATACAAAACACTCTTCATATTACAATTGACATGATGATTGGTGATGATGATGATAGTGATGATGATGATGATGATGATGGTATTTACAGTTCTATGCAATATGATGGGAATATTCTCTGACAAGTTATCAAAGAATTTCATGTGAAATCATCACTTCATATTGAGTTAATTCTCGCAATGATGAAACTAGATAAAGCATTTACCTGTCTGGGTAAGAGTCACAGTCTTGTCATCTTCACCGATGGACTTTGCAATGTGTGCAACAACATTCGTCTCCTCTCCATGCATCCAGTGGGCTCCTAACTCAATCAGATGATCCCCTGAAATGATCAAAGACATTGGTTAAGAAGCAAATTACTTTCCAATATACATAAAGAAAATAATAAGAGAAAATTAAGGGCTATGGATTGTTTACAATGAAAAAATAATACTTTGTTATCCCAACCACTTGCAGCAGTCAGTATTTACTCCTTATTCCACCAAAGACTTTAAGTAACATTACTGACATTTATCTTTTTTCAACTGTATGACAATAAATAAAATCCTAGTAACTATCATGGAATAGATAATTATAAAAGATATACATATCATACCCCAGATCATTCTTATCTCAAGAACTTGAAGAAAAAAAATAGAATGTAGGAATCAAATGCATTAATCTTTAGATAAAAAAAAAAAAAAAAAAAAAAAAAAAAACATGGATAAACATACATCAGATACAAACCATGTCTAAAAGTTTGTATTCTTCCTCCTAGTTCTCCCTGAGCTTCTAATACCAACAGGCTCTTCTCTCCTGCCTCTGTGAGTCTCTGAGCTACTGCTAGTCCGGCTGCTCCTCCGCCCACTATACACACTTTCACGTGCACTGGGACATCTGCAGGGAGAGAAAACTTTATTTCAAGATATTCAGATGAAGTTCTTCTGGTCTATTTTCATGCAACCTGTGCACAAAACTTCTTTCTAAAATATTTCACCAAATAAGGTACCATCAAAGTATTATTCAATGCCTTTTTTATAATGCATTATTTGGCATTCATCACTTTTTAAAAATAATCTAATTCTTGAAAGCTCTTGAGCTTAAGAAATTTTAATCAGCTTGGATATTTGCATCATATACCAAGTGTTGTATATCATGCCATATTACTATTCTAACTGATCTCATTTCTTTATCAGGATCCTTAAATATTTAGCAAAACAAAGATTTATATCTATTACTTTGACTTTGCTTATTAGTGTTATTATCAACATATTGCCATTATCATTACCATAACTATTATCTTCTCCTTTTATCAAAATGATAATAGCTCTCAAAATAGTAATACTTTTTTCTGGAAATCTAAGAAATGGAGTAAATAGGTGTAATTGATTCCTTGGTGACTGAGTGCTTGTGGAGTATCTATATATTAAAGAAATAATAAAACGAAAACCATAATGAACAGTGCATGTATATATAAGTTAACACTTGACCATGATTGATATTGACAATCCCAGTGTTACTTCTTTTATTTTACTCCATTTCTTTGACAATGGTTTCTTCCTACTCACTTCATTTTAATTTTGTCATCTTATAAAATGTACATTATATATTTTTTCTAATATGATTCTGTAAATGCTCACAGCCACAGGAATGTATGACCATCTAACCCCTATGCTTTTTGAGAAGTGAGTTAGTAACTCTGAGTGTGGGACAAGTCAAAGCTTTATATCAATCAATCAGTTGTTATCTGCAATTTTCATCTTCCTACATAGTTCCAGTTCTCTATAACTCCTCACAAAAAACATTCCTAGTCAGGTAGTCGTGAACTCCTGTGGCTGAGGCCAGTTCTGTCTGTAGTGTGCAAGATAAGGATAAGCCAGATTTGCGGAGCAGATGCTACGCCGGGCTTGTATGCAGTGACGCGAGCCCGCCTGTGCCAGCGTGTGCTGACTCGTGAGAGAATGTGCCAATGAGTGTTGACTCGATCTGAGCTTGGTCCTTACCCAATGCAGTGCCCAGCTACGTCAGTAACCGCCAGGTGACAATGGAAACTCACGAGTTTGGGCGGGACTCGATCTGTCGACCACGGGGATGTGAAGTCGACACGCTACCAATGAGCTAACCAGACGGCTAGTGTGCAAGAAGTTTATCTGTCTCTTTATCTATCTATCTCTGCAGTAGATCTAGGTGGATATTGTGAAATAAATAATTTTGCTGTAATTTCCATTCCTTATGATGAAATGTTTTGCAATCAAAATAATGTCATTAAGTATTGTTTTCTTTCAAATATTCCTTACATTCTTATTCCATGGGATTTCTCTATTCTCAAAACAATCAGGTGATGTGATATCATGTCATGTGGTCGCAGCACTTGACATCAGCAACATTTTTCTCTGTTATGGAAAATAACTAAAAAATTTTTTTTCTGAAATCAATGATAATTTGATAATCTGCTTCCCACTATTGACACTTTTATTATATACAAAGGTTGCTTTACAATGTGATTAAGTAATTAAGGATTAGGTTTCTTTATTCTAAAGTCAATTTTTTTCCTTCTAATTTCCATTTCTGTCTAGATAGTGATCTCATCATCTAATGCACAACAATGGAATCAAACCTCCATACAAAAATGCTATACAAACTGCCTCAATTAGAATCTGTAGTATCTAACTGATGCAAGTGTGGAAATGGAATAAAAGCAATGATGATGACCGTGATGATGGCGATGATGATGATAGTGATTGTACAAATGGCTGAAGAATAAACATCTATGGAAAAAAAGAGTCAAACACAATACAATTTGTCACTTTAATTGTAAGGAAAATCTTTAGATACACTCAAAAACATATTCAAATTTAAAGAAAGTCAAAGTACAATTAAAATAACTTCAGAAAAGTTGGAATATATATATTTACAATGTGTATACTCAAAATACAATATTCAACAAGAAATCTGCCCCACATAACATTTCACTACTAAAGAATACAACCTACAATCTGCACCCATTGATTTCTGCATAATTATTGTGGCAAAGTACAGAGAGTTAGCACTAGTATATCATATGTAAGAGTTAGGGACAAATATTACAAAAACAAAGTACCACATATGTAAAAGTGAAAAACACTTTTATGGGTAGTATATGGACCTAACTTATATACTGTGTATAATGCTCTATTTGGCATTACTTGTGTCACGGAGGCGACACAAGTTCGACTAACATCGACACGGAAATTTCCGCTGTTATACTAGGACTTGTGTGGTTGTTGCATGGGTGATTGAGGGTTCTTAGTACCACCAGCTATAGGGACGATAGTCTGGCAAGTCGCTTCTGTGACACTTGTCCAACTTGGACACATTGGCAAGCTAATATGCAAAAATGTTCAAGACAAATGGATCATACCAAGTTGGAAGGGATTTGTCTGTAAGATGGCAGAATTAATAAAATAATGTCTTATGTGATTAAATATCAAAGCAGATGCTAAAGGCTTGTAATCGTTATCCAACTGAGATTTTTATACTTGAAGAAGCTGCTGATATCAACATTTTAGATTCTGATGCTTGAAGGAAATTTAAAACGAAATATCCATCAAAATGACTGATATCCACTTATTGGTGTGTAACAGTCAAATGAGCATGCATATTAATGTTTTTTTTCCAATGATTCCATATTTATAGAAGGAGACAGCAAAACTTGATGTAGCATCCACATTGTTTGTTGAAGAGATGAGGGTTTCAAATGCAAATACTTTTCTCATCTTAGTTACCAGTCATCCATCTGAATTGGACAAATACTTCTGAACCCAGTGATCTACTACTTGCTCAGTCATGCATACAGGACAAAATAGCTTATTGATCTAGTTACATGTCTGTGAACTAAAGCTGTGTATAGCTTAGCATTGTTATTGTTTGTTAGCTGTGTTTACAAACCATAACCATACAAGAAGCTTTCAGTTGAAATTGCTCTTTCCATCAGAGCTCACAATTTACTGGATGAGTCAGCTGAAAGGGAACATGCTTGTATAGTCTGATAAGCAGATAAGCATTCCTCACTTATTATGAATATCTACCACACATTTTATACATACAAACCTGTCTGAAACCATATCAAGAGCACCATAACCATACTTCACATCAACAAATGAAAAAGGAAAATGCATAAATGGATATATTACCTTTGACTGCCCTGTTTCTTTCTCCACACTGGGATGAGTTTTCTGCAGTAGACTTTTGTACTGTAGAAGGTAAGCCATTCCTCTGACTAGAATGACCTGCTGCTAATACTGGTTCGATATTATTTTCACTTCTGAAATACCAATAAAATTCTTATCACAACTGCACATGTCTGAAAGTCTGATTCACCATTTCTTAAAAAAAGGTATTAATTACAATTTACATTCTCACTAATATCTAATATTTTCTTCTTCTTTTCTCTCTCTCTCTTTAGAATAACCTGGCAAACAAACAGAAAATCCTTGTTATAAATAATACATCATTCAAAATGTAACAAACATCAATCAACCTAAAAGACAAATTCCACAAAACTTTTCATATACTTGTTTGCTTTTTGCAATTTAACATACAAACATATATAAGTAAATGGCTACACTATACAAACTTACCTAGAGAAATACTGGATCAATCTTTCCGCTTCTCTTCTTCCCGTTTCGAGAGCACCGTGAACCGTAGAATAAAAGCAATCATGGGTTGCCTCTCCCGCAAAACAGACAACCTACAAGTATCCCCGACATTTCTCTTTTATTTCTTTAGTATGTTCAAATAAATGGTAAAATCCAAAGGAAAACTGTTATATCAGGTTAAAATCAGCTTATATATATATTTCCTTTGGATAGAAGGAAAGAGAAGATTATAAAGTGCAATATCCTTTCTTCAATTTAATACAATAAAAAGAAAAGAAAAGGAAAGATAAAAAAAAAAAAGAAAACAAAGAAAAAAAAAGCAAAAAGGGGGAATTAATCTTTAATACTCACAGGAACATCTTTAGCATTAACTAAAGGGGAAGCTAAGTCTGCAGCCCAAACGTCCATGGCTTCAGTCTTCATGCTGCGGAAACTGTATGATCCTCTCACCCAAGGGTTTTGGCCCCATGTTGATCTGAAAGAACAAAAAGGGAAACATTAGAAGAATATCATTCTGAACAATGAGCAACAGTTATCACTTCTTGCAATGACCGGTAATAGTAATGTTAATGGTATTGACAAACACTATGATGACTCTCTTCAAGAAATACAATGCTTATAGAATCTTAACTCTTCCTTCTACCTTGTACCCCAAATTGCATCAGGAATTTGGAATCTAGTTGCCAAGCGCTTCCTCAGAAACGAGACGCAACGCTTAATCACTTCCTCTTCATTAACTTGCTCCATCGAGCGGGCCGCTGGTCCAGTGATCCAAGCGCAGAGCATGTTGGGTTGTCTGAACACCTCGTAGAAGCCTAAGATTCCACGTTCCCAGTTCTGGAGGAAATAATGTCAGGTTTGTTTGGACCTTTATCATATCTTGCATACCTTGTCTCTCAATGAACATTGTAAAATATTGCTACTTCAAAATCTTGACTTATTCTATAAAATCCATGATCTTGATAACTTGGAAGCTTTTCTCATAAGTAGAAAACAAAAAAGAATCTTTGAAGCTGCCATACTGTACCTCTTTTGTAATTATTTCTGGAGTTTCACGAAGGTTATATAAAAAGCTGAAACCATCACAACCTGTCTCCCACCACTGCTGCGGGAACTGGATGAATATCTTGTCCACAACGCCAATTCCTAAGCCCTGAGAAAAATGAAATTTCCTTCATGCATTCTCAAACTGCAAGCTGACACCAACTTTTAAATTATATACTGGGTATATCTACTTAGTATCAATTTATCTACCCATGATTTAATCTAAATTCTCTCATCCCATCATAATGCAATCATATATAGTAAATAGATCAAATGCCACACCCAATGAATTAATTGAGTAGTCATAGGAAATATGATCTATATTAAAAAGAGTGTAGTATATCAGTTACCAGAAAATTGGTAGTGTACCTATATCACTTGTTAAATATGATAAAATAAATAATGCATCTCAGCAAGCATGCACACACAGAAAAAATCTAGAACAACTGATAATAAAAAAAAGTAAACAATAACATTTATAGTGTAAATACAAGTACCTCAATGGCTCTCGACTTCTCAACTGGCAGTGGAGGACTGAACATTTCTTCCGACACTGCCTTCAAGACTGCTAAAGATGGGGTGAAGACAACATGGTCAGCTTTTATCATCTGGCCTGACCATAATGTTAAATCGCAGCCAGTAGATACAGCCAGGGGGCCATGCCAGTCAATGGATTTTACAGCTGAATTTAGATGAAGGCACGACTGGGGAAAGTCCTCCTGAAAAACAGTTTAGTATCATTAGACTGAATTTAGTATACATTCAGTGCATTTCCCTGCTTGTCAATGTGTGACTAATAGAAGAATTTATCCTATGTTTTCTTCTAAATCACATACTTTTATAGCAGGTAAAATCTTAAAGTAATATCACATATTATGTACCTTTATAACGTTTTTTCTGAGTCTTTATTTTCTGAATTTCCATGCCCTTTATTGACTTTCAGGGCCAACTAACCTTAAGGTGGTTCAGAAGGGATTGATACCCGTTTTTCCAGTTGACCACTATGTTACCAGGACATTCCTTGTAGCAGGTATGTCCTCTTGCTGAACAGTCATACCAAGAATCGGTACCATCAATGCAGTTCTGAAAACATCCTCTCCAAGTCAGCAGTTCCTCTCCAAGGACACCCCATTTATTGACTGACTTGAATCTTAAAATGAATAAATAAACAAATGAATAAATGGATAAGTAAATAAATAAATATACCCTTTTTCTTTTTTGAACTGTGAAAAAATTAAGAACATAATGGGTTATAAATAGTTTTGAAATATTTGTATTTAAAATGCAAACAAGATAAAATAAAAAAAAGTAAAATTTAAATGATGATGATTCAACATTTCATAAAATGCAAAACTATTATCAGGTCTCACTATATACATATAAATCTCTTCTCTTTAAACAGACAAGCTATATCCTTCTAAACATGAGTGACACTTACTGTTCTGAATAGTACTGTCCAACAGAGAAAGGACTGGATGGGAAGACTTTCTCTGCCTGTTCCTCTAGGTTTGCAAAGGCCATTTCAAAAGCTTCGACATTTTCAGCTGGAACAATATCTCCGTTTTCTCTGACAAATACAGTTTCTCCAACACCTGAAAATATTATTATTATTGTAGCTTTATTTACAAACATAATTTGCAATCTGCCTCTAAAAGAACTTGGTATTATATTGATAAACAAAAAATAAGTGTAAAGGAAACCATTATTATCTTCTATCTCTGTGATCAGCAATTTTTGATAAAGATTCAATTTATTATACAATTTGTGTTACAAAATGATTTATTATATGTTGTTTTTCAACTTCAACTCTTTTTGTGTATGTGTGCACAATTATTAGCTTGGTTTCCAGTAGGTTAGATTTATTAAAATTTCTTGCTCAACTCACATATTAGATTAATACATCAAAAGAGAAATTCCCATAATCAATTTTAATATTCTAACTTCCCCATTTCTTGTCTATAACCTTATTAAGGTGAAAATAATCTCAGAATCATACCCTCAGGGAAACAAAAGCTCATCAAAATACACCCCAAGTGAACACAAGATAGAGAGATAGACAGATAACAAAAATATATTTATACTCAAATGTAAACAAATATCCCGATATATCCCAGCTTCTTATGGTCAGCACCTGTCTGCGTAAGTTTGGGCTCGTCGTCCACCAAGTTGTTTTCCGAGGCCCACTCAAAGACGACGTTCCCCTCCTCTCCGTGGATCCAGTGTGCACCCAATTCCAAGACGTGGTCACCTTGAATGAGTCAGTTACAAGGGAATAAAGGTCAGGATTTATGTAAATACACAGAAATGAAGCACTTCTGCTTGATAATAATTTGGTAATGATATGGATTATTCTGAAATCAAAAGCAATAAGTGTAATGAGTAAAAATATAATTAAAAATATATAGAGATTTACATGTCTGGATATATAGAGGGCATTTTTGGGGTGGCTTTTGACTGTTAGTACTTCTGTTAGTACTTTTATTTATTTTACAAAGGGCACACCTTGAGATACATAGCTGTAGAGTGCAGTCCAAGCTCTCACCCTATGCTCAATTGTATAAATGAATATTAAAAAAAACATACTAAAATTAAATAAAGCAAAATAGTATTATTACTATTACTATTAGTACTACTACTACAGCTGTTGATGATAGTGATTATAATCATAATCATATCAATAATAATATTTAATAATAAATATAATCATATCAATAATAATAATAATAATAATAATAATAATAAAAATAATAATAATGATATCAATACTACTGCTACTACTAATACCATAATATCATTAATAGTAACAATAATAATAATAACAACAATAACAATAAAAATAAAATAACGCTAATAATACCAGCAGCATTAATACTAATGTCTAACCATGTTCCACTGTGTTGACTCGTCCTCCTATTCTGTCCTGGGCTTCAAGAACAACGATGTTTTTTACTCCAGCCCGAAGAAGCTTCTGAGCTACACCGAGCCCCGCTACACCAGCACCAATTACGCATACACGCACATGCTGCGGAATGCAAGCCATCTTCTCTCTGGAATCAGTGACAGAGAGAACTTTCAGTTGCTTAGTAATAGAGACTTCATTGTGTATAGGAAGTCACTAAGTGTGTAGTACATTTTTGATAAGTTTTCAATCGTATAGAATTTAAACTGAGAAAGAACCTTTCCAAATATTCAGTCAGAAAAGATCTGATGTATCCTCAGATAAAGGAAATCCTATAACTGATGCAAAAATGTCTTATCAAACGACAGACTTAACACACTTTTAGAAAGGTACTGATAATCAATCCAGATTCTGCATGTGCTCAGTCTCTGTCTCTCTCACATGCTGTTATCTCAACTTCACTCATAAAGATAAGACTGATATATATATTTCATCTTCCTGACAACAGAGGAGCTTATCACTTTTTATGCTTGAAGACTTCACAATATCTCACACTCAATAGAGACAGCACTTATTTTTAGATAACTTCGGTAAAATGATCTCAATTCAACAACATGTCTACGGTCAGGGTACTGAATCAATTATGAGACCAAAAGAAAATGAAGTGCAGAATTATCTTGAGGTTTCATTCATTCTCATACTGACCACAAGGATATGGAGTAAAACTTTAATTGTTTCTTAACTGACTGCATGTAACTTTTTGTGATTAAAAAGGGGAAATATTGCTATATGTGTTAATTGGGAAAATACATATGCATTACTAATAGAAATAAGATGGACGATGGTACTACTATAAATACATAATACATGCAGTCAGTTAAGTTTTACTCCATACTCCCTGAAACCATTTATAAAGATGAAAAAGACACTCAAATTACTTTTTATCTATATCCAAAGAGAAAATTCAAAAGATAACCCCAAAGAAAATCTGATGGTATAGTTTTACCTGAATTAAATCAAGGAGTAATCTGACAATGTATGACTGACTTCATCTACAATATATTCATATCATATATATAGTAAATATATATCAATATAAATATATGTATATATATATATATATACATATATATATATATATATATATATATATATATATAAATATATATATATATATATATATATATATATATATATGTGTGTGTGTGTATACATATATATATATATATATATATATATATATATATATATATATATATATATATTTATATATATATACTGAATGGTAAGAGGATATATATGTATGTTTATATATGTATATATACATAATTGTGTGTATATATATATATATATATATATATATATATATATATATATATATATATATATATATATATATATATATATATATATACAGATTGGTAGAGGATATATATGTATAAATGTTTATATATGTATATATGTATAATTGTATTTGTAACATTAAAAACTTATGTTATCTTAGAAATGTAAATCTGATGCTACCTTATCAAGAAAACAAATAAAGACGAGAAATACAACAAAACAAACTGAATCCCACACTTAGCTAATGCAATTCTTTGCACTTTATATTATCCTTATCAGGTAAGAAATATCTTCAAGTGTAAGGTGTTGGTCAGCAAAACAGGATGTTTACGTAATGCTATTTTTTAAGTAATCATTAATTTGGTTCAAATAGGAATAGCCGAACGCGAGTGTTTCAGTCTTTCAGTGCAGTCTTTTCATTTTCAGACTACTTGAAAAGGATGAAATGGGATGCTTGTTTTGGGATCTCCCGCACGTCCACACCCACACCCGTACAAACACATACGTGCATATATACATACATACATACATAACACACACATATATATCACATTTGTTTTGCAACTTTCTCAGATTCTGCATTAATGTATACATTACAGGTCATAAAAATATTACTGACATTTCATCATTGTATCTTTCTTAATTCATATGCAAATTTACATAAAAAATATAGCAAATACAGCATATATTAACAACATAGACATTTAATAAGAATATCAATATAATAACATATCATGCTATAAAAAAAAGCCTTTTACAGCGATTTACCATAATTTACAGTGACTAAAACCTATTCCTTTTTAGATTTAGACAAGAAGTATTAAATTTCATCATAAATTTCTGCAAGACATATGTATATCTATCAAAGGCCAACTAACCTCCACCACATATATTCTGGCAAGAGTGTAAGATTTCCTGAAAATTAATCATCAAATATGGAAATATTGCCTCTTTCAAGTTGGAATCTATGTGGTGGAACCTTGATGTCCTTTGCTGTGGTGCCAAAGGTTTCAGAGGTCAAGGTGATCGCTTGACACTATTTTATTATTATGTTGGACTCATGATTCTAAGCCTTCTATCATTTTTTTTGTTTTTTTGAACAAAGGAAAAAAAAAAGATAATGGCTATACAGAACATCCAAAAAAAAAAAAATCATCATATCTAAAAATTAATCAGAAACCTAAAGATTATATACATATGTCAAGTCTCCAATCCGTGACGCTTGGCGCTGCAGCAACGACCAACGAATCTCCATCTTAGGTATTCTATGAAAGGTAGACCTTGTTGACCCCCTAAGTAATTAATAATATATAATTATATATTAGGGAACCAGTCTAAGTTCTCTCTTGCTGCAAACGAGTGGCAGATAGATATTTGTTAATATGAATGCCGTTTTACAAGGCAATTACCAGTTTTAGGTGGATTAGAAGGCAGCAAAAAAAGAAAAAAAATAAGAAAAAAGAAAGAAAGAAAGGAAGAAAAAAAAATAAATAAAAAAATAGAGAAAAGAAGGATAAAAGAAAGAAAGATATCTTTTTAGTGTCTTGTAAGCCTTTACCTGATATCTCATGGATGTGGTAAGGATGGACATCAGAGTATATCAGTTTAATAAGGATACAATTTCAGTATAACAGATTATATAGACAGATTAAAAAATATTTTAATTTGACTTAGAATCACGACTATAAGCTTTATAATCGACAGGCATTTCTCTCTTCATATCTTAAGATAACGAAACAGTCTTTGATTATTTTCTCTTATATTACTTTAGATACATTTGTGGATATTGAATTATAGTCTTAATTGACATGCTATAATCATAAAACGAAATTTTTAAAGCTTTACTCACGGCTAGATCACACCCACTTCAGTTAACAAGTCTTTAGTTGAAATAGCAGATCGTATGTATAGTTTACTACATTAATTCATGAAAAGTAGGATAAATAACAGATAGATGTTTAATAACTCAATACATCAATTGCAACATGTTAATATAGCAGAGTCAGGTGGGTGTGGAATAGTGTCTTGCTCCTTAGGAACACGTGTAAGGGATCGTGACTATAAATATTTACCTTATCACAAAGTTAATGAATTATAAGATGTTTATTTTTAATTATCACAAGTAAAACCAAATGAGATATTTAATAATTTATTTCTCTGATAATCGTTTAGTATAGCAGATTCATATTATACACTGAAAATCATACTACTGCTGATAATAAGAATAAACATCAATGAATATAATTCCGTTATCGATAATGATAATGATGGTGATGATGACAGTAATTATAACAACAATAATAGGGGTAATGCTAACATCAATAAATAAAAATCATAATAGTAATAACAATTAATGATAATGATAATGATAATGACGATAAAAAAGATTATCATCATCATGATAATGATCGTAATAATAATGATACCAACAATAACAGCAATAATAATAATAATAATAATAATAATAATAATAATAGCAATATTAACAACGATTATTATGATAACGATAATAATAACAATGATAATTGTTATTATCATTTCTATCATCATATATAATTGGTGGTGATGATAATATCAATGACGATGATAATGATGGTTATGATAGAAATTATAGTATTGACAACAACTATAATGATAATGATAACACCACTACTATTATTATTGTTATCATTATCAATAATGATATCAAAAACATCCTTATCCTGATTATCATCCTTTTTTACCATCCTTATAATCATCATTATCATTTATTTATGTCATTGTCACCATTATGATCATCATAATCGTTATTACCATTATAGTAATTATTCTCACCATTATCCTCATCATCACCATAATTATTATAACCATCATTACCCTAACAATCATCAAACCTTCCAGAATATCATCAGGGCAAAGCAGAAGACTTATCCGGACTATGCTGTTACCTCCGATTTATTGTCTTTTATTTAGTTAAGTCTATTATAGGTTTTCTGACACATTTGCTTCATCAACACCTGCCCGACAGATGAGGTTTATGAATCAAATGTATGGCACTTTGACAATATGCTTTTCCTCAGTGATTAAGAAATCCCTATAGTTCAAGAAACAACATTGACGTATCTGCTGTAAAATAATCATTTCCTGCATATTCCTGTATAGCCTACTGGTTATCCAAATGATGTGGTATGATGATTATATCATAAATTCGTGTAGCAAGTTGTAAAATAAATGCATTGGTATTTTACAAACACAGTTGTGACTGGTCTACTTGGTAACAAGGCACCAGGATGAAAAGTCTTGTGTTTACTACATTTAAAATCTTCCTTTCAAAATTAGTTTGTGTGAACTGATGTCAAGACATGTCCATTTCTCCTTGTTTTATGATGATAGACTTATCTTTATTAATTTATTAGTCTATTAGTCGGAAGATCTATCTATACAGAAAAATAATCTGTTATATGTTATAATCGTAATTAAGATAAATTTGGTAATAATACTTATACAAATGATGATAAATTTGTATAAGTATTATCTTTCTGTATAGATAGATCTTCCGACTAATAGATTCAGCACATTCAGAGAAAGTTTTTATTTCACAAGCTATGCCTTATATCAGAGGTCTGAGGCCCAATTACAAGCTTATTTCAGTCATAGTAATAATAAGAATTATATATATATATATATATATATATATATATATATATATATATATATATATATATATATATATATAGTTAAATCAAGTTGCCACCAAAATGGTAGGTTAAGTAGAGTAATCAACTGTTAATGATTTACAAGTTCATTTTTTATATACAAAATTATATGATTATCTGAATTGCAAAAGGAGACTATGGAGTAATCCATGGTTTGTTACAACACAAGGATGGTAATGCGATGCAAATAATCTGT
>BOPN01005690.1:10000-15000 GCA_017312705.2 Penaeus japonicus | reverse complement strand
GATAAGTTACAACCTCCAGGAACCTGGTAAAATGTATTGATAAATTTCATTAGAAGTCCTGAATTATATTTGGGCTGTTAGCTCTCAGTTGGTTAGAGCTGTGCTAATAACGCGGATGTCGGAAGATCCCCTTACGGGCCAGGTATAATATATTTTAGTGCAATACCTTTCGTGTATGTTCATTGACACGACAACTTATCAGCTTCTTTTGCTGATGAAATACCAGAGTTTAGAACGCTGGTACTGTAACAACACGGAGGTTCAGATCCGTTGGCAACTCTTCATGCCCAGCCATTTCTATGTTTAGCGTAACGGGAGATTTACTCAGGGTCTGTCCCGGCTTTACCTGTGTACATACGACCAATTGAATTCTTACTTAGCGCTATAGACTTTTCTATCGCCACCAATTAATGTGCGGGGCATCTAATCATTTCACCATACTTCTCACACAGCCGCTTATACGCCAATGTTTAGAGTACCAAGCTACTCACACACACATGTACACACACACACACACATACATGCACATACGCACACACACACACACACATGCACACGTACACACACACACACACACACACACACACACACACACACACACGTGCACACACATATACACATGCACATACACACACATGTACACACACACACATATGTGTGTATATATACGTATACATATATATGTATATATTTGTATATATATAAATATATATATACATATATACATACATACACATATATAAACACACACACACACACACATATATATATATATATATATATATATATATATATATATATATATCTATATATATATCTATATCTATATCTATCTATCTATCTATCTATCTATCTATATATATATATATATATATACATACATGAATAGAGAAAGGAAATTATCTGGAGGACGGTCATGAAAGTAACCAAGAGCTGCAGGTGACATTGTTCTTTTCAACAAGTCAGCAAATTAACTACAACAAATGTTATACATATTTACATATACAAGTATACATATGTGCATAAATATATAACCAGTTTAACTAGCATGTTATGTAAACTGTTAGAAAAGTAATACAGAAACAATGGGTTAAACTAATTAAAAACTTAATATGTTATATTGCAAGTGAGAGATAGATGTGTAAACAGTGTTTGCTTAGACACTTAAATGGCTTTTGACAAGCTGTCACTCAGTAGACTTATATGGAATTAGGGATACCAAATAGGAGTTCAAGGGAAACTCCTCGAATGGATGAAAGACTTTCTGCTTGCAAGACAAATGAGCATAGCAATTAGATGAAAACAACTTAAAGACTTGTAAATAGTGGAGCACCTCAAGGATCAATCTTTGCAGCAATCATGTCCATTGTTTTCATCAATGGTTTGCCTTCAAACGTCCGCTCGGGTAGCATACCTGAATAGCTAGCTACCTGAGCAAAAACAAAGAAAGGTTATAAACGAAGAATCCGGCCAAAGCCTCAAAAAGGACATCGAGACCTTATTTATGTAGAGTTGTACCTGCAAAATAAAATGTTGGCAGAAACATGAAGAGGGTATTTATGTGTGAGAAACAAAAATATGACCACCATAAGGCCTAGTCTTGGCTACACGGCAGTGGTGTGTATCCCCCACCTAAGTAAGGGTATAGACAAATTAGAAAGACCTCAAAGAGCAGCAACAAGATTTATGAGCTAGAAAGTGTATTTTCTGCAGTCAATAGGACTAACTGCTTTGGAGGGAAAAAAAGAAAAAACGGGGCGACATGATTACGCTGTACAAGAATGTTGCAGGAACAGTTTATTAAACAAGGATGATTTTATTTTTGAACGAGTGAAAGGTCACAGTAAAATAGTCAAAAGAAAAGAGAACCGATAAAAAACGTTAAAAAGAGTAAGCTCTCTAGACAGAAATATGGAATAATAGAACAACTGCCCTCAAAACGTACTGGTTACCAGAAATATGCATTATCTTACAGAATTGTATGAGAATCTGAAATTAGCAGATGGGACTTTCTCTCCCGTATTGAAACAACTAAGTAATAACACACACGAACAGAAGTATACTGAGTATGCATACTGCAGGTGATATTTCCCAATAGATTCCCTGGACACTGGAATACCACAGATGAATAACATGCTGAGAACTAGAATCGTGCGGTTAAAAGTACCATTTCCCAATTAAATTTATGTAGACTTGATAAAATATGGAGGTCATCAGCTGAATTGCAAAACGCTAAATTGAATGAGAAATCTTCAAATAATTGCGAGAGAAAATTGTCGGAATCCCAGTGAAACAAGATTTGAATCTTAGTACTGAGTGGGGTATGGATGACCTTATGACGTTTTTAGTGAACAGTAGTTCATGAAATTTATGTATAAATGAGACTGAATAACTGTTTCATAGTTTTCATATCTTAAATAGTAGATATCAGAGGTGAACAGAACGCGATGCTAGACTAACTGCGTGATTTACTCGCATGCGGGATGGAGGTTATCAGTTGAAGTGCAAAACGCTAAATTGATTGAGAAATCTTCTAATCTGTGCGAGAGAAAATTGTCGGATTCCCAGTGAGATAAGAAAATACCTGATTTGAATCTGAGTACTGAGTGGGGTATGGATAACCTTATGACGTTTTTAGTGAACAATTGTTCATGGCATATATGTATAAATGAGACTGAATAACTGTTTCATAGTTTTCATTTCTTAAATAGTAGATGTCAGAGGTGCACACACACATATATATACATATATATACATATGAGTATGTATGTGTGTGAATGTGTGTGTGTCGGTTCATAGAAACACACATACATATATATACATATTGCGTATGATGTTACCTAATTCTTAGACGCCGAAATTCGTCTAAGAATTCATGTTCAATGCAAAAATTAAACACAGTCGATCATGGTGATAGGTTACAGCTTTCAGGTAATTTCAGTAAAATATAATCAGAATCTGATACTAGAACGTAGTGATAAATAGAGGCCTGTTAGCTCAGTTGGTTAGAGCGCCGTGCTAATAACGCGGATGTCGAGGGTTCGATCCCCTTACGGGCCATGGCTAAGACTTTTGAGCCTGTTCATTAACACGCTAATTTATCAGACTCTGTTGCCGACAAAATACCTGAGCCATGAGCGATGGCAATTTAACAGCTCGGAGTTGTTTTAGCGTGACTGTAGCTTTACCCAAGGTCTATCCCGGCTTTACCTTTGTTCTTTTTCAAGGCCTATGACCTATACGGATATTCACGTCAAAAATAACTCCTCAGCATCAGATCTCAGATATTATCCTATATGTGATTTGATGTAAGATCCAGCAAGATCGAAAACTAAACTTCACCTAACCTAAATCAAGCTTGGATAAACATAACCTACACTTCTGTACTTTAATCTTTTTTTCCCTTCCCTCATACAACCACACACACGTAGACATCACGAAACAAAAACATTACCTTAAGGCTGTTGAGGAGACACTTACCTAACCTTCATAAACATCACAGACATTCGCTTATCCGCCCATGTCTAGAGTGCATAGCGACCCATACAGACACATACATTTATCAGAATCTAAAGATATATATTTTTAGTTGTCAATTTGATATCACATTATTAAATACACCTCACATCAAATGGCTTATATACTGATGGGTTCATTCGGTGATCGGAGGAAAACATGCAGAATGTTATATGCATGTATGGATATGTGCCGTATATATATATATATATATATATATATATATATATATATATATATATATATATATATATATGAGAAAGATGGTAGAATGCAGTAACGCATTTTGATATAGAAATACAAATATTACCTCCCTGACTTTGACTTGAACTCGGGTCCTCAGAGTGAGAATCCCGGTTCTAACCATTACACTACACCACCCAACAGAAGTATCATCTAACCAGGTGCCTTATAACCATCATGGAAGTTACCTATATACTCTTAGCAGAGCAGTGATAGCGAGGTTTTACAGACAATCCCCAAGCCGGAATCTCACTCTGAGGTAAAATTTGTATTTCTATATTAATATGCGTTATTGCATTCTACCATCTCTCTCAGATATATATAACCTCGGTAACCTGATTTGTGACTTGAATTTCTAATTCACTCCTGCCGAGTGCCCACGGGGATTATCTGCAAAACCTCAGTAACATTGTTCTGCTAAGAGTATATAGGTAACTTCGATGGTCGTAAGGCACCTGGTTATATTATCTTTTTGTTGGGTTGTGTAGTGTAATGGTTAGGAGTTGGGATTCTTACTCTGAGGACCCGAGTTCAAGTTATGGTCAGGGAGGTAAAATTTGTACATATATATATGTATATATATATTTATACATACATACATATATATATGTATATATATATATATATATATATATATATATATATATATATATGTGTATGTATATATATATGTGTGTGTGTGTGTGTGTGTGTGTGTATGTATATATACATATTCATATGAATATATATATATATATATATATATATATATATATATATATATGTATTTATACATTCATATGTTTATATATATATATATATATATATATATATATATATATATATATATATATATTTATATATATATATGTTTATATATATATATATATATATATATATATATATATATATGTGTGTGTGTGTGTGTGTGTGTGTGTGTATACATATATATATATACATATACATATATATATATATATATATATATATATATATATATATATATATATATGCATATATATGTATATATACACACGCACATGTATATGTATATACATAAATATGTATATATAAACATATACATATATGTATATATACACACACATATATATGCAGAATGATATATGTATATAAATATATTTGAAAATATGACGTTTATATATATATATATATATATATATATATATATATATATATATATATATAGATAGATATATACATATATAAATATATATACATATATATGTATACATACAAATATA
>BOPN01005690.1:0-5000 GCA_017312705.2 Penaeus japonicus | reverse complement strand
TGTGTGTGTGGAGAGAACAGGCACACACATTCACACATATACATATTCATATGAATATATATGTGTGTGTGCACCTCTGATTTCTACTATTTAAGAAATGAAAATCATGAAACAGTTATTCAGTTTCATTTACACATGTCATGAACAATTGTTCACTAAAAACGTCCTAAGGACATCCAGACCCCACTCAGGACTCAGATTCAAATCAGGCATTCTCTTGTTTCACTGGGATTCCGATAGTTTTCTCTCGCAATTATTTGAAGATTTCTCATTCAATCTAGCGTTTTGCATTTCAGCTGATGACCTCCATAAATTTAATTGGGAAATGGTTCTTTTAACCGCACGATTCTAGTTCTCAGCATGTTATTCATGTGTGGTATTCCAGTGTCCAGGGAATCTATTGGGAAATATCACCTACAGTATGCATACTCAGTATACTTCTGTTCGTGTGTTATTGCTTAGTTGTTTCAATACGAGAGAGAAAATCCCATCTGCTAATTTCAGATTTTCATACAGTTCTTTAAGATGATACACATTTCTGTTACATGGTACGTTTTGAGGGCCGTTGTTCCATTATTCCATATTCCTGTCTAGAGAGCTTCCTCTTTTAACATTTTTATCGGATCTCTTTACTTTTGACTTTTTTACTGTAACCTCTCGTTCAAAAATATAAAATAATCCTTGTTTAACTAAACTGTTCCTGCAACATTCTTGTACAGTGTAATCATGTCTCCCCGTTTCTTTTATTTTTTTCCTCCAAAGCAGTTAGTCCTATAGATTGCAGAAAATACATTTTCTTGTTTAACTGAACGGTTCCTGCAACATTCTTGTACAGCGTAATCATGTCGCCCCGTTTTCTTTTTTCCTCCAAAACAGTTAGTCCTATAGACTGCAGATGATACACTTTCTAATTCATATCTCTTGTAACTGCTCTTTGAAGTCTTTCTAATTTGTCTATATCCTTACTTAGGTGGGGGCTACACACCACTGCCGCGTAGCCAAGACTAGGCTTTATGGTGGTCATATTTTTGTTTCTCACACATAAATGTCCTCTTCATGTTTCTGCCAACATTTTGTTTTGCAGGTACAACTCCATGTACATAAGGTCTCGATGTCCTTTTGGAGGCTTTGGCCGGATTCTTCGTTTATGACCTTCCTTTGTGTTTTTCCTCTGGTAAGCTACCCGAGCGGACGTTTGACCGCAAACCATTGAAGGAAATAATGGACATGGTTGCTGCAAAGATTGATCCTTCAGGTGCTCCTCTATTTACAAGTCTCCTTTAAGTTGTTTTCATCTAATTGCTTGCTCATTTGTCTTTCAAGCAGAAAGTCTTTCATCCATTCGAGGAGTTTTCCTTGAACTCCTCCCTGGTGTCCCAAATTCCATATAAATCACCTAAATAAATGCACCTATGTATATTTGTATATGTATATATGTATAACGTTTGTTGTAGTTAATTTGCTGATTCGTTGAAAGAAACAATGTCACCTGCAGATCTTTGTTGCTTTCATGTCCGTCCTCCAGATCATTCCCTTTCTCTATTCAGTTATTTCAGCTTTTTACAGCTTTGATGAAATACTATACTAATGCATTCTACATATGTATATTCATATATACGTGTACTTTCCTGTGTATGTATATGTATATATATATATACATATATGTGTGTATATGTATATATATATTTATATATATACAAATGTATACATATACTGTATATGTATATGTATATATACACACACATATGTGTATGTGTGTGTGAATGTGTGTGTACGTGTGTGTGTGTGCGTGTACATGTGTGTGTGTGTGCATGTGTGTACGTGTACGTGTACTGTACGTGTGCGTGTGTGCATGTGTGTGTGTGTGTGTGTGTGTGTACATGTGTGTGTGAGTTGCTTGGTACTCTAAACATGGGCGTATAAGCGGCTGTGTGAGAAGTATGGTGAAATGATTAGATGCCCCGTTACTAACCTTCATAGACATCACGAACGGTCAACATCCGCCCCATGTCTAGAGTGCATAGCGACCCATACAGACACATACATTTATCAGAATCTAAAGATATATTTTTAATTATCAATTGATATCACATTATTAAATACACCTCACATCAAATGGCTTATATACTGATGGGTTCATTCGGTGATCGGAGGAAAACATGCAGATATATATATCATGTATGGATATGTGCCACATATATTATATATATATATATATATATATATATATATATATATATATATATATATGAGAAAGATGGTAGAATGCAGTAACGCATTTTGATATGGAAATACAAATTTTACCTCCTTGACTTGAACTCGGGTCCTCAGAGTGAGAATCCCGGTTCTAACCATTACTACACCATAACAGAAGTATCATCTAACCAGGTGCCTTATAACCATCATGGAAGTTACCTATATACTCTTAGCAGAGCAGTGATAGCGAGGTTTTACAGACAATCCCCAAGCCGGAATCTCACTCTGAGGTAAAATTTGTATTTCTATATTAATATGCGTTATTGCATTCTACCATCTCTCTCAGATATATATAACCTCTGATATTTTGAGTTGTGACTTGAATTTTCTAATTCACTCCTGCCGAGTGCCCACAGGGATTATCACAAAACCTCAGTAACATTGTTCTGCTAAATTCGCTGTTCAGGTAAGCTTCGATGGTCGTAAGGCACCTGGTTAGATTATCTTTTTGTTGGGTTGTGTAGTGTAATGGTTAGGGTTAGGATTCTTACTCTGGACCCGAGTTCAAGTTATGGTGGGGAGGGTAAAATTTGTACATGTATATATATATATACATACATACATACATGTACATATATATATATATATATATATATATATATATATATATATATATATATATATATATATGTATATATATATATATATGTGTGTGTGTGTGTGTGTGTGTATGTATGTATATATACATATATATATATATATATATATATATATATATATATATATATATATATATATGTATTTATACATTTATATGTTTATATATATATATATATATATATATATATATATATATATATATATATATATTTATATATATATATGTTTATATATATATATATATATATATATATATATATATATATGTGTGTGTGTGTGTGTGTGTGTGTGTGTATACATATATATATATACATATACATATATATGTATACATATATATATATACATATATACATAAATATATATGCATATATATATATACACACACACATGTATATGTATATATATAAATATGTATATATAAACATATATATATATATATATTTACATATATATGCAGAATGATATATGTATATAAATATATATTTAGAAAATATGACGTTTATATATATATATATATATATATATATATATATATATATATATAGATGTATGAATATATATACATATATAAATATATATACATATATATGTATACATATAAATATATATATCCATATGTGCTACACACACACACACACACACACACACACACACACACACATATATATATATATATATATATATATATATATATATATACATATATATATATGTATATATATATATATATATATATATATATATATATATACATATATATGTCTATATATATATATATATATATATATATATATATATATATATATATATATATGTGTGTGTGTGTGTGTGTGTGTGTGTGTGTGTGTGTATGTGTGTGTGTGTGTTTTATATATACATATATATGTGTTGATGCACACAGTATATCCGTTAGGTAGGTTGTTCCATTACTGAACTTTATCTATGTGTTTGTTCACACACAAGAAGGGTCTATAGACCCTGCCAATATCTATCTGTGCGGTAGATGTCATGAAATTGACATTTCACGTCATGTCAGCTTATGTTAAATTTTATCGTCGGTTGTGCTTTTGGTTTTAGCATATGGTAGTATTTTTTCTGCCATTTTATCATTAGTCTTTGATTTTTTTGTGTCTGTCTATTAGTTTTACTCAAATATAAGCCATTCTGCCTTAACGCATATAATCTGGTTGAATACTTGAAGTGCCTCGACCTGTGCTTGTACTTGCTCAAATGAGGCTCGATTGTTGAACATAACTTTATCTTTCTCCTTTTCAGTTAAAACTAACCTTCAGACTTCCCCTTTGCAACTCATCTAGCAATGGTTGTAATTTATTAGCTGACTCGTCGAAAAGAACAATGTCATCTGCAAATGGTAGATTACTTAAATGTTCGGCTTTGATAGAACAGCATTGAAATGGTGCTCTCCTTGGTTTGTTCAAGAGCAACTTACAAAGGGCTGGATGGAGCAGGGAAACTGACGGTCGGCTGTATGTGTTTCTTGGTTGAATAGCATGCAGCTTTTGAATTATATAGATGACTACGGTGGAGGTCTTGCTGGGAAACAAGACAAGCGAGGGACTTAGACCTCGTCCGGTCCAGCCCTGGACGAGGTCAAGCCGAGAGCCCTGCAGAGGTCGCCGGGCACGAAGCCTTCCCAGATGTAATATGCAAATTGCGTGAGTGTGACCCGGCTGTTGCGACGGTCGCAGACGGACTGGCCTCTTGCCCTACAGAGTGACCTCGGTCAGCCGGCGGTGACCTCCACGAGGTAAAGTAGTTGTAAGAATGAGCCTGCTTCAGGAGCACTGGTGGCGACGGCAGGGCTTGAATTGAGCGACCATCTTGAAAGCAGACAAACACGAGAGTATATTCGCAATCTCGAAGGTAGACTGCTGTTCTTACAAGTATTGTCCAGCTTAACACCTCTTTTATTGATTCAATTGGAATTTCATGGTATATATGAGTGTATATATATGTACACACACACACACACACACACACACACACACACACACACACACACACACACACATATATATATATATATATATATATATATATATATATGCATATATATAATTATATATATATATATGTATATATATGTAAATACACACACACACACACACACACACACACAC
>BOPN01005689.1:72500-82145 GCA_017312705.2 Penaeus japonicus | reverse complement strand
CTAGGGAGGAGGTTAGGTTGGGGAGGGGTGGGGGTAGGGTTGGGGTAGGGGCACAGTGTAATCATCTACCGGCCGGGCCCTCGCGCTTATATTCAATAAACTCCAGAATCGCCCTTTTTATCAGGTCATTTCACCCAATCCTCTGCAATTTTCCGACCAAGAACAACGAAGAATTGAAACCTCTATCCAAACTTGGATCTCTCCCCCCACCTCCACCTGCCACCCTTCCCTATCTAGCCTCCCCCTCTCCCCCCCTTTCTCTCTCCTTCTCCCCCTCCCCTCTCCTTCTCTCCCCCTTACCTCTCTCTCCCTCCCCTCCCCTCCCTCTCCCCTCCCTCTCCCCCTTACCTCTCTCTCCCTTCCTCCCCTCCCCCCTCCCCCTCAAAACAAACAAAATTAAAGCGATCTGTAATTCTGAGTGGATTCCACCAGTTTCCGCCGACACCCTTCCAACACCTGAGATCCCGGCAGTTTTCCCACTCTCTATAAATCACTTCCATTTTGTCCCGCTGCAGATAACCTACGGAGGAGGGCGGGAGGTGGCGGGGTCGAGCCCCCTTTCCACGATCAAAATACAAACTTCCCCCGATCTCTCTCTCTCTCTCTCTCTCTGTGTCTCTGTCTCTCTCTGTCTCTCTCTCTCTCTCCTCTCTCTCTCTCTCTCTCTCTCTCTCTCTCTCTCTCTCTCTCTCTCTCTCTCTCTCTCTCTCTCTCTCTCTCTCTCTCTCTCTCTCTCTCTCTCTCTCTCTCTTTCTCTGTCTGTCTCTCTATGTATATCACTTCTGTCTCTCGGTCTCTCTCTCTTTTTCTTTTCCTGTCCGTTTCTCTCTCTCTCTTTTCCTTTTTTTTCTCTCTCTCTTTCTCTCTTCCTCTCTCTCTCTCTCTCTCTCTCTCTCTCTCTCTCTCTCTCTCTCTCTCTCTCTCTCTCTCTCTCTCTCTCTCTCTCTCTCTCTCTCTCTCTCTCTCTCTCTCTCTCTCTCTCTCTCTCTCTCTCTCCCTCCCCTCCCCCCCCCCCCTCTCTCTCTCTCTCTCTCTCTCTCTCTCTCTCTCTCTCTCTCTCTCTCTCTCTCTCTCTCTCTCTCTCTCTCTCTCTCTCTCTCTCTCTCTCTCTCTCTCTCTCTCTCCCTCACGCCCCCCCTCTCTCTCTCTCCCTCCCTCTCTCTTTCTCTATAATATCGGAGGAATGGAATGTTCGAGTCAGCGGAGTTGCGGTGAGTTTGGAAATGTTACGGGCGCCCGAGTCCAGTTGGGACGCGGACGAACCATTTTGGGAAGTGAACGAAGACATCACGGAGAGACACGGGTGGCTTGGAGAGGATATGAACACGGCCCGAGGTACATGTTGTAATTGGTGAGGCTATGGACCAGGCCAGGACAGTGGGGGGGGTAGGGGGGGAGGGGGGTGGAGGGAAGGGGTTGGGGGGTTGGTGGTGTAGGAGGAGGAAGAGGAAGAGTAGGGGGAAGAAGGGAAGTGGGCTGTGTTGGAGGTGTAAGGGGAGTAGAGGGAGGGAGGGAGGGAGGGAGGGAGAGGTGGATGGCGAAGGTGGAAGAGGAGGAAGGGATGGGGGGGGGGTAATCGGGGGATGGAGAGAGGGGGGAGAGGGGGAGAGGGTGAAAGGAGTAGGACTAGAAGGACACTCATGTTGGAGGAGGAAGACAAGAATGATAGGACGTTAGAAAGAAGGAAGATGAAAATGGATGAATCGACGATAAATATATATATATATATATATATATATATATATATATATATATATATATATATATATATATATATGTATGTATGTATGTATACATATATACACTCATATAAATACATATGTTTACATCTATACATATAGATAGTGAGATAGAAATAAAGAAAAATGGACGAACACACAGTAGATAAGGTTATTCTTAGAAGGCAAAGAATATCAAACGCAACAGAAAATACATATCGAAAGGACAAGTAATATTATATATAAAATACATTATTGAAAAACAAAGTTATGAGAGGAAGGAAATTACGTTATGAAAGGGGGAGAAGAGGGAAAGCTTAATAAAGGAAGGGCAAAGGGAGAAAATCAACAAGCCGACAATGATATATAATCGAAGAATGAATATAAAGAGAGCCAAAAAATGACATAGAATAATCGAGAGCAAAGATCTCTAAATAATGACCAATAATAGAGAGAGGAAAAAAATAGAAAGAATAAAAAATATCTATTGATGTACACACGCATACACACCCACACAGACACATACACATACACAGACACACATACACACACACACACACACACCACACACACACACACACACACACACAATCTAAGTATGTGCTTGCTTGCGTGTTTGTTTGGGTATGTGTGTTTCGGTGAGAGTGCCTTTTTCTATGTAACGATGAACACGACTGTTTGTGTCTTCGAATAAGTTTATGTGTATGCATTTGTGTATTTGCCTCTATGCACACATAGCTTTACGCATGTGCACGCATGCACTCCTTGCAACCGCACCTTCTTACGGCGGCAGCAAATGCAAGACTCCGGCGCAAAGGAGGACTAGCATCCTGTATATGCAAATGAGCAAATGAGACATCTGCGGGTCTGCGGACTACTGGGCCCAACTTCAGGAGTATCAGGTAAGTTGGCAGTCGGAGGTCTTATAGCAGGCGTTTAAAGGGTTGAAGACTCGAGGCTCCGATGCGATTTTGTCTTTCGCTGCAGTCATGGGGTGGGATCCGCTTTCAATGCGATTTTATAAGCGCTGGAATGTGTGTCTGGAGGGGGAGGGAGTGGGAGGGCGGGAGGGAGGGAGGGAGGGAGAATGGAGGGCGGGGGTGGGGGTGGAGAAGTGTAGAAGGGAGGGAGGGTGTGTGTGAGAGAGAGAGGGGGGAGGGGGAGGGAGAGAGGGAGAATGTGGGGGGTGGAGAAGTGTAGAAGGGAGGGAGGGTGAGAGAGAGAGAAAGCGGGGGGGGAAGGGGAGAGAGGGAGAGAGAGAGAGAGAGAGAGAGAGAGAGAGAGAGAGAGAGAGAGAGAGAGAGAGAGAGAGAGAGAGAGAGAGAGAGAGAGAGAGATAGAAGGGAGGGAGGGTGTGTGTGTGAGAGAGAGGGGAAGGGGAGGGAGAGAGGGAGAATGGGTGGGGGTGGAGAAGTGCTTAGAAGGGATTGAGGGTGTGAGAGAGAGAGAGAGAAGAGGGGGAGGGAGAGAGGGAGAATGGGGGGGGGGTGTAGAAGTGTAGAAGGGATGGAGGGTGTGTGAGAGAGAGAGGGGAGGGGGAGGGAGGGAGGGAGAGAGAGAGAGAGAGAGAGAGAGAGAGAGAGAGAGAGAGAGAGAGAGAGAGAGAGAGAGAGAGAGAGAGAGAGAAATAGATAGGTAGTCAGTTTGACATATGGGTAGATAGGAGAATAAGCACATACCTCTCTTTTTCTATGTGTAATCCACATGTTCCATAGTAACTTGCGGAACTTTAAGACCACCAGAATCGAACACTGAATTTTACATTTAGTCTTTCCTCCACCATTCTCTCTCCCTCTCCCTCTCTTTCTTTCTCTTTCTTTCTTTCTCTCTCTCTCTCTCTCTCTCTCTCTGTTCTTGAATATCTCTCTACCTTTCTCCACACTCTCTGTCCCTCTCTCTACCCCCTTCCTCACCCTCCTCCTTCCTCATCTCTATCCACTCTTCACCCCTCCCACCCTTTCCTTTCTCCTTCCCCACTTCTCTAAACAACCCATCCACCTCACCTTCCCCTCTCTTTACCCATACCTCCCCCCACCACTTTTCCCCTTCCCCCTCTCCATCTCTCTACCCAACCCCTCCCCCTCCTTCCTCCTTCCTCCCTCCCACCTCCCTCTTCCCCCTACCTCTCTCCCCCCTTCCCCTTCCCAATCTCTCTACCCAACACCTCCCCTCCTTACCTCCATGCCTCCACTTCCCTCCTCCCCCTACCCCTCTCAAACCCCTTCCTCCTCTCCAATCTCTCTACCCAACCCCTCCCCATCCCTCCTTCTCCCCTCCTCTAACCCCCCACCCCACCCACACACACACACAGCAACCCGATTTGAGGCCAAACGTTCTCGGTAACTTTAACTGTAGCCTCTGAGTTTCGTCTCTGAAATCCCCCTTGTCTGACGTACAAGTGTTTTGAGACCTTCCTTCCCAGGGCTTATATATATATATATATATATATATATATGTATCACTCTCGCTCTTTTTCTAATCTATCTAACTCCCCCCTCCACCCACCCTCTCTATCCATCTATCATACACTTCCATCACACTCTAAACCAACAAGCAAGCAGTCAAGCAAACAACGAACCATTCTATACAAGAAAAAATAAGAGCAAGCAATCTTAAATCTCGAACAGTTAAAACAAAAAAAAGGAGAAAAGAAAGAAAGAAAGAAAAAAAAAACAATATTTAAGATCAAAAGCAATCAGTGAAAGAGAGAAAAAAAAGACAAAGTCACGCTGCAGTGTCGACGTAGTTAGAAAAAAAGAAAAGAAAAAAAAACGTTTCTAAAAAATGTCAAGAGGAAGCACAAACGTTCGGTAAATATACGTTTGCAAAATTGTCGTTAAAAAGAATCATTAGTTTGGTGTCTCGTGTAAACGTTGCTTTTAGGAGAAAATGGTTTGTGTTGAAGATAATGAAAGCGGGGAGCAGGATGAAGATGAATCAGGAGATGGGGGAAGGAGGAAGAAGGAGATGAAGAAGAGGAAGAGGAGGAGAAGGAGGAGATGGAGGATGGAGGATGGAGGAGGAAGATAGAGGAGGAGGAGGAGGAGAACGAGGACGAGGAGAAGGAGTAGGAGGTGGAGGAGTTAGAAGGAGGAGCAGGAGGCAGAGGAAAGGAAAAAAATAGAAAGAATGAAAGAAAGAAAGAAGAAGAGAGGGGGGGGTGGAAAGCTGTGAGGCCTGCTAGTGTTTTACAGCAGAAGTTTCCATACTGAGGTAAGAGGATCAGGAATGAGGTTGGGACGAAGATGAGGAAGAGGAATAGAGGGAGATGAATAAATAGAAGAGGGGGGGGGGGGAGAAGGAGGAGAGGGAAGGTTGAGTCATTTTCTATTGTTGGTCTCATATCAATTTGATCAATTTATTCCTATTTATTCTAGCTAATGTATTTATTAATTCATGTAATTATCTATTTCCTGATTAATTTATCTAATTGTATTTTTATGTATTCAGTTGCTTATTTATCTACTAATTCATTTATCTCTTTCGTTTATCTATTTAGCCAGTTGATTAAAAATGTCAAAAGTCTATCCATTTATGCATCGATTCATTTACTTATCTTTGAAAGGATTTTCATATCGGGAAGAAATTTGTCTCATATCAATATTTTGAATGATTTCTGAGATGTGATACAGTTATCAAATGGAAAATTCATTCGTTTAAACATAATCACACGATATATTTATATATCCACATGGCCATCTCCTTAACTTCTGCATAATTATACATTTGTATCTACATCTTTAATTCTCTTTATTTTGATGTGTGTTTCAATATTTACTTATACACAAACACACACATATACATATTTGCAGGTACAGTTTATATGTGTACAGTATATATGTGTTTAATCCTTGGCGTATGCGTGCGCATAAATTTGAATAAATGCATTACATATACATACATACATACAAACACCCACCCACACACACACACACACACACACACACACACACACACACACACACACACACACACACATATATATATATATATATATATATATATATATATATATATATATATATATATATATATATATATATATATATATATATGTTCATATACACATACATATCTCCACTAAAGCTCAAACCTAAAACGGCAAGCAATCCAGAAGAGGCAAAAGCGTGAAAAGAAAAGCGCAGCCTCACACAGGAATCAAAACATCCAAACATATTCATGTGCAAGATTCCACTCAGATGAACCCACACCCACGCATGAACACGCTGTCGCGAGCACGTGAAACGGTGAAAATTAATTAACAGATAATTAAATATACACGCTTTTGTCAACAATAACACAACAAATTGATTGTGTACGCGTAGCATATCCATGTCAAAAAAAAAAAAAAAAAAAAAAAAATTGATGATGATAGCTGTTGTTTTTTATAAGACTTGATTGGTCGTTTCGGATTGATAATACTTGTTTCCTCTTGGAATGATAAGCTTCATTTCGTTCTTTTTGCAGCTATTCTTAATCAGTGTGTTGGATTAATCAATGAAAAAGAAGTTAGGTTATTCTACTTTGTAAACTAGTGTTGGTGCTAGAAGTATGCATATGTGGTTGAGTGGGTGGATGAGAGAGAGAGAGAGAGAGAGAGAGAGAGAGAGAGAGAGAGAGAGAGAGAGAGAGAGAGAGAGAGAGAGAGAGAGAGAGAGAGAGAGACGGAGGGGGGAGGGGGGAGAAGGGAAGAGAGAGAGGGGGGGGGAGAAAAGGGGAGATAGATAGATAGCTAGCTAGCTAGAGAGAGAGAGAGAGAGAGAGAGAGAGAGAGAGAGAGAGAGAGAGAGAGAGAGAGAGAGAGAGAGAGAGAGAGAGAGAGAGAGAGAGAGAGAGAGAGAGAGAGAGAGAGAGAGAAAGAGAGGGAGAGAGAGAGAGAGAAACAGACAGACAGACAGACAGTCATACTAAAAAGAAAAGAAAATAAAAGAAAAAAAAGAGAAGAAGAAGAGAGAGAGAAAAAAAAATCGAAATAGGGAGAATGCAAAAGGTCCATCGCATCACGATACAGGCAGAGCGCGTGCGTCCTTAAAATACCTGCGTGCAACGGCATTCCCGTCCCCATAATCGGCAGAAGTGCACCCCCCCCCCCCCCCCCCCCCCGTCACCCCCGGGACCACCCACTGCGACTAAGGGCTGTGAGACTGTGTGTTCCCTTGTCACGCGTAATTCTGATGTAAGCTGTTACAAATGGCGGCTGGTGTAGTTCGGGAGCCGCATCACCACGCAGATTATCAGGCTATAAAGTCATAATCCTCCCTCATGTCCCCTCTAGTGGACCCCTCTGCTCTCTCCCCTCCCATCTAGGCTACTGCTTTTCCCCTCTCCCAGGTTCTCTCTTGTTCAGGCTCTCCCTTTCTCCCCTTCTTTTCCACTTTCATTTTCCTCTCCTCTCTCCACTCTCTCCCTATTTTCTACCATCCTATTTCCGTTTGCCTTTCTCTCCTTTCTCCTCTTTTCCCATTTTGTACTTCTCTCTCGCGCTTTCCCTCCTTCTTCTTTCCCCTTATCACTTCCCTCCTTTTCTCGTCCCTCTCTTCTCACCCCACCCTCTACCCTCTCTCTCCTGCTTCCTCAATTTCCCACTCCTCTACCCCCCTCTCCCCCTCAGTACCCATCTCTCTCCTGTATTACCTTGTGCCATCCCTCCCCTTTTCCCCTCTCTCCCTTCTCTCTCTCCTTCTCTCCCCTCTCCCTTATCTCCTTCCCTCTCTTCCGCTCTCTTTCCCTCCTTTCTCTAATCCCTTCCCCTCTACCCTTTCTCCGTTCCTCCACTCCTCTCACCCATCTCCTTCCCTCCTCTCTCCCCTCTCCTTCCCTCCCCTCCTCTGCTTCCCTCCCCTCCTCTCCCCTCTCTCCTTCCCTTCCCCCCACTCTCCCCTCGCCTTCCCTTCCCCCCTCCCCTCCCTACGACTGTAAGTTTAAATTGCACAGCCCCCGTTTATATGTATACACAGTGGAACAATTAAAAGTAAAATGTATGTGTATGGTCTGTGACGTGTAGAAATGGCGATTTTTTGTCTTTTTTACGGGTATTTTATTGTATATGATACAACCGGCGCTCATTTTGAGAGAAAAAATGCAGTTGTTGTGTTCCTCTCTTTCGCCAATACTTACATGTGCCTTTCGCTGTATGTGCGTTTGTGTGTGAGGAAATTACTTAGGTTGTGGTTGCATTGCATTCGTGTGCATGTGTATGCATAGACTCGTTCAGAATCTATTAGAGAGTGCATATGATATTGTAAAATTAAGACAGTAAAAGTAGAAGTCGCAACAACAACAGTATTGACAATGTTGATAAGAGTAATAATGATAATGATAAGAGGTATGACGTAAAAAAAAGAATAAAAAAACTACGAAAACATTAGCTTATTAATTGTAAATTATACTGCATGAATAACTACATGGATGGCGGAAGATCTACAAGTGACGGGTTCAGATACAATAATATCCGATTGATAATTTTCCATTAATAATATATAGATTGATAATATTCCATTAATAATGCTTAGATTGTTTGCATTCTGAAAGATGTCTATGGACAAAAGATCTGATGAGTTTTGGAGTTGGATAATCAAAAATAGTATTTTATAAAGAAATTGGAAAGGAGATGCAAGAAGTTCTTATCGAAATAAGGTTCAAGAAAAAGGTTCACAGAGATCAGTTGTAAAGTAAGATAGTAAGTGGAGAGAATAAGAAGCATATCTTGTTCTAGGATGAGGGTTAAAAAAAAAAAAAAGGAATAATCACAATTGCACAAAAACACGTTACATTCCTAAAAGTAAAATAAAATATTCCTTCCATTGCAAGAAATATGGAGTATATGTGTACCAGCCATCTATAAGTAATACAAAAAACTAGAAACATTGCCTCAAAGGTATAAACGAGAATAGGTAATTCCATAAAGCAAGAGAAATAACTGACACCTTTCATTGTTATGTCTTCATCAGAATCATGCAATTGGGATGAAGTTAAAGCATTGAAACTCTTCAATTTCATCTCTTGCTTTGTGAAATTGCTCATTTTCATTCTTGCCGGTTTTGCATTTGGCAGAATGACCTTTATCCACCTACGTACATGTTAGGAATGCAAAAAACATAGTCATTGTGTTATGAGTATGAATTCTAATGAAGTAATATGATGACTAAATGAAATGGAATAAAACAACACATACATATATATTTAATAGATAAATGAATAGTCCACGGACAGATAGATATATAAACAATTAGGCAAATGAATGAAAAGATATAGAGATAGAGAAATAGATACATACATATAGAAATGAATATATAGATAGATGGCTCGGATTATGTAAAAGGAAGCAACATAATTATTATGAGAGGAGAAAATAACATACAAAAGACTTATTGATTGGTCCAGATAATTACTTGAAATTAGAAAAGAAGAAGAAGAAAGAATGAAAAAGGAAGAAGCTAAAGAAAAGTAGCAAAAGTAAAGGTTGAAGAGGGGTAGGAAGGGAAGAAGAAGAAAAGACGCGAGAGGGGGGGGGGGGTAGATTCTTTCTTCTTCCTTTGCAATCTCTCTCTCTCTCTCTCTCTCTCTCTCTCTCTGCCTGTGTCTCTATGTCTCCCCCCGCCCCCTCTCTCTCTCTCTCTGTCTCTCTCTTTCTCTCTATCTCTCTTCTTTTGAGTCCGTCCCTCTTTTTATTTTTCACAATTCCTTTATTTCTTCGTCGTTATGGATTCCACTCTTCTTGTTTTTCTATAGTCCCCCATTTGCAGCCTATTATCCAATTACCCATTCTTCCCCAATTACCTATCTCCCTAACTACTTTTTCTTTCCTATTTCATCTAATCGTTCTCTTCCTTTTTATTTCCTTCTTTATCTTACATCCTAATCTCTATTCCCGCATCCTGTATTTTCACTCCCCACCCTGCACCCTCTACCTCACCCCTACCCACTT